>CANYLF011575670.1:0-11757 GCA_948193215.1 Bocquillonia castaneifolia | reverse complement strand
ATATTTATTAATTAATTTCATTCATTTATATGAAATTAAGAGATGCATTAATACAGGGTGATGACAAGAAAAATATGTCAGCAATACATATTTTCTCTTTATTAATACATGGTGATGAATAGTAATATACATTTCCTCTCTCTTTATGCATGTTTTAATAATATATAAATAAACAAAACTAATCAATAAATATACGTACGAATTAATTAAATAAATCAATCTTGGGTTACTGAATTTTCATTAAATTTCAAAAATGGTTACTTATCTTCTAATGAGTTCGCATTTTAACAGATGGCTGATGTGGAAGAATACTTAAAGAATATTCCTCCTCTGATTGCTATGTCAGCAATTTTAAATTTAATTTCGGCAGGTGACCTTATTTTGCAATAAAATTGAACGTTAGTCAGATGAAATAAATTGAAGATCAGTACCCTTTCTGAAATCCAATAATATATAGTTCAGTGACCCTGCTGGTTAATTACCCTAAGGTGTACATAAGTTGGTTGGGTTGGTTTTCTATGTTATATGTTTAACCAAACCAATATATTTAGTTTGAAAATTTTCAAACCAACACCAAACTAAAAGTATACAAGACCAATTAATTTGGATTGATTCGATTTACTCTAAAATCAGTTTAATTTCGGTTTAAACCAACATATCAATTAGTTTATTGATTTAATTAATTTAATAAAATGAGGATATTACATGATATAAAAATTACTACAATTTTTAAAATTCTATTTTACTTATCAATTCAAATATTCAACTATAAAAGATTCATTATTTATGAATAAAAAAATAATACAAGCTTGTAATAAAAAAATTAAGTTCATACATCATCTTTCAAAAAAAAAAAAAAGTTTATATACCTAGTTTTTCTTTTTACAACAAGATAAATTCTATGGTAACTTAGCTTTATAGTATACAATTGAGCTTCCTAAATTGATACTCTATAATTAATAGAGAAACCTTTCTAAATTGATATAATGATATCCTATAAATTAATAACCTCTATTATTTAATAAAAAAATCGATCTACCGACTCTATTTTATGTGTATAATTTAATAATTTTATTATCTATTATTTAATATAAAATATCATATATCTATATATAAATATTATTTTATAAAATTACCGTTCTCTATAATTTATATGTATATAGTTATCTATATCTCAATATGTATATATTTTAAAAAATACTTTATAATTTATAAGAAGTTAAATATTTGAGTAAAATATAAAAAAATTTCCTTTATGGATAAAAGAAATCTTCATTCATAATTTTTTCTTTATAATTAATTTTGCAAACTACATAAAAATATATAATAAATTATAAGACATTTTTATATGAATGTTCTATAAATTAATAACTTCTGTTATTTAATATTTTTTTGTTCCGCGGATCATATTAATTAAGAGATGTTCTACTATAATTTGTTTGTACTTGATGTTTATTATCATTGGATGAAAGAGTTTAAAATCATTTAATGATAATAAAGACCAATTAAGTACAAATAAATTAGCAAAAAAAAAAATCACCACAGCCTACGACCAACAACAAATGTAAAATTAAGAAAGAAATATAAGAAAATGAAATTTCTTTTTAAATGGCTTTTATGGATAATTTCTCTTTTTAGAGAGAAATAAAAAAGAAAGACAAAGATAAAAAAAAAAAGAGTCTGATACGAATAACTCCTTTAAGCTCAAAAGGCCCAAGAGGCCCACTTCATGTTAGGCTCACGTTAGTCCATTATATGTCCCGATACCTTGAATCCTAAGTCAAGAGGGACTCTCATCACAAGGGAGGTTCCTAATCCTAGGGGGACTCTGACTCACTACAGCAAAGGAGGACTCCAAAGCCTATTAGGACAAAGATTCCTGCGCTCAAGGGGATTGTTCCTACCACTATATAAACCCCTGTCATCCAAGGTATCAGGTATCGTTCTCTCATTCTAATACATTCATAGCTATCAAGAGAATATCTCTAACTTGAGCATCGGAGTCAGACCTCGGGGACCACCCCAAGTCTCTCTTTTTGTGCAGGTTAGGCTAACTCCGGTGATCAGATAATCTCAGGGGAACTTCAGGCTAGGCTTCGGTCTTGGAGAAACGTGCTGAATGTTTCATTGGTGCGGTGAGCGTGGACTGTTTTTAATTCAAAAATAGTTCATCATGACGAATAACGACCCCCCCTACGGCTTACCTACTAGCTTCTTTGGCTCAGGAAGACTTCCTGCGTGGATGCCACAACCACCCAAAACTACTTAGGGGACTCTCACCACTCAACAACCACCTAGGTTTATAGTTCCCACTGCTAATCAAACTCCTCGATATCCTTTAACTCTTGGAATACAGAATCCTCAAACTTCAGGATTCCCACCCCTACCATTAAGAAGCCCTCATATCAAACCAGATCCACCGGCAACCTCCATACCGCTACTGGTTCCCCCAGCTCCATTAAGGCCTCCTGGAATAGATTTCAATGTTTCTTATTTACCTCCTCCACCTGTTTATCACCCAGGCCTCACATTCATTCCAAATCAAGGAATTCTCACTCCCCGACTTAATAATGACATTCCCCCCCCCCCCCCCACCAGGAGTGCCAGCTTAAACTAATATGGCCATACTTCAAGGGCACCATGAATATGTTCCCCACTTCGTTCCCCCTCCTGTGCCTCAAGGAGATAATTTTGATAGTGAAAGGAAAGAAGGGGGGAATGACCTGGATGATGCATCCTCCCATCCTAGCTACTAACATAAGGGGAAGGGAGGGAAGTAGCATGATTAGTGCAGCTGATGTATGTAGAATTTTGGATGAAGCATGTCAGAAGTTTGATGATAAAATCCAGGGTATTAAAGGCTGGATAGAAACAAGGGATAAATAACCCAAAAAGAAAACTAAGAAGAAAAAGCAGAAAGTCGCCCACTCTGTCCTAGAGATCAAGGAGAAAGTGCCTAAGAGGGGAAACGAGCAGATAGAAAGAGAAATCACACAGAAGGTGGAGCAGGAGGAAGATGAAAAGGAAAAAATAGAAAAACAAGTCAGAGAAGTCATTGGCAAGATGGGCATGTAAGATTTTATTCATGGGTTCAATTTAAAGAACGAGTCGCCCTTGGCTCAACATATTCTAGATAAACCTCTACCCAAAGGATTTAAGTTCCCCACACAAGACGTTTATTCTGGAAGGTCCAATCCTGCAAGCCACATCTACAAATTCCAGACATCTATGAGTGTCCAAACAAATGAGGACTACATATGGTGCAAATTCTTCCCTACCACCTTACAAGGGAACGCCGCTAATTGGTACAAAACACTACCCCCTCACTCTATACACTCCTTTAGACAGCTCGCCACTGCTTTTAGGCAGAGATTTACAGCTTTCATCCAACAAAGAAAGGTGTCAGCAGACCTATTCTCAATCCAACAAAGGGAAGGCGAACCATTAAGGAAATATATAGAGCGGTTCAACGATGAGATCGCCAAGATCGAAGATCTTAATCAAGGCGTAGCTTGCTCTGCTATGCTCCATAGTACAACAAACGAATAATTCAGGAGGGAACTGTTAGCCAAGGCTCCTAATAATGTTGAAGCCCTAATGGCACTCGCCAACACAACCATAAGGGTGGATGATGGTCAGCATTTATTTAAAGAAATTGAAAGAATACAAGAGAGAGCTTTCCCCGAGGGGAGACAGGCGATCCCCAAAAAGGAGCAAAAACTCTGGAGGTAATAATGGGTCTAAGAGTTCCTATCTCTCCAAATACACACCCCTTAATACATCTAGGGAACGAATCCTCATGCACATCAAAGATAATGAAGAAAGGATAGAATGGCCAAGGAGGATAAGCTCATACACTGCTGAGAGAAGTGATAATGGCAAGTACTGCCAGTTCCATAAAGATGTAGGCCATGATACAGAACAATGTAATCACTTGATGAAAGAAATTGAAAAGCTCATTCAAGCTGGGTCCCTTAGGCGATTTGTCTAAAGGGACGATCATGATAGACCCGCCTATGATAGAGATTATCGAAGAAATGATAGAAAGACAGAGAGGCGTGATAACAGGCAAGAAGAAAGGCCTATAGAGCAAAGAGGTGAGAGAGGGGAATATAGAAGGAATGATAGAAGATAAGAAAGGGGGCGAGACCACAGAGATGATGAAAATAGTGATGTTGTTGAAGGCGACCGAAAGGTTAGAGGGGAACCAGTCAAACACATATATGTGATTGCAGGAGGAATCACAGGAGGCAATAGTTCTACCAAGAGAAAAAGGTCAGCCATGTTCATCTATTATGTTAATTCAAAGGCGGTTCTAGCATAACACATTGGAACGGTTTAAATTTCAGCAGCAGATAAAGGGGCAGCCGTAACCCCTCATGAAGATGCTTTAGTAGTCAAAACCCTAATTCGTAATTATATAGTCCATAATATACTAGTGGACACAGGGAGTTCAGTGAATCTCCTCACTTTGAAAGTATTTGATAAAATGGGGTTAGGCCAAGTCAAATTGTCCCCCGTCAACACTCCCCTGGTAGGTCTAGGAGCCAAGTCAACAACAATTATGGGTTCGATCAAGCTGGAAGTAGAATTGGGCGAATGAGACATAACCAAGGCATTGCAAGCAGAATTTATGGTGGTCAATATCCCCTTCACATACAATGTTATCATTGGGTGACCCATTGTCAATGAAACGTGCGCTAGCATTTGCATACAATATTTGCTCTTAATGATCCCTACCTCAAAAATAGAGGGGATAATCAAAGGCGACCAGAGGCAAGCAAGGATCGCCCATTGTCAGGCACTAAAAGGGGTGTTCTCAACCATTGTCATAGAAGAGAATATCTAACAAAAAGAAAATGAAGCCAAACCCGTAGGGACTATTCAAAACAAAGCCCTTGGGTTAGGCAAAGAAATAAAAGTTGGAGAGATGGACCCAGGGATCTTACAAGAAACTTTGCAAACACTATCAGAATTCCAGGATACTTTTGCCTGGACTGAGGATGAGCTAACAGGGGTTAGTAGAGAAGTCATGGTCCACAGGCTAAACATCGATCCAGCAATCGCCCCCATTGCACAAAAGAAAAGGAAGCATAGCTGGCCCAAACAGATCACCATAAGCGAAGAGATTAATAAGCTAATGAAGACAGGCATAATCAGGGAAGTCCAATACCCTGAATAGTTGGTGAATGTAGTAATGGTAAAGAAGCCTAATGGTTCATACAGGATGTGTGTGGACTTTACTGATCTGAATAAGGCGTGCCCAAAGGATAGCTATCCACTACCACAAATTAATCAATTGTTAGACTCCACTGCAGGCCATCAATTATATTCACTAGTGGATACAAAGTCTGGATACCACTAGATACTAATGCACAAACTAGATGAAGCCAAAACTGCCTTCACCTACACTAAGATGCCCTTTGGCTTAAAAAATGCAGGAGCCACCTTTCAAAGGATGGTCAACAAGATGTTCAAAGACAATATAGACAGAAACATAGAGATCTACATGGATGATATGATCGTCAAATCAAGGTGAGCAGAGAAGCATCCTAAAGACTTAAGAGAAGTCATGGAAATTCTCAGAAGATTCAACCTTAAGTTAAACCCAGAAAAGTGTGTCTTTGGGGTTAAGTCAGGCAAGCTCATGGGTTTCACGGTGTCTCAAAGAGGGATCGAGGCTAACCTAGACAAGATCCATGCGATCATCAACATGGAACCACCCAAAACACTTAATGAGGTTCAAAAACTCAACGAGTGAATCACCGCCCTAGGGCGATTCATTTCAAGCTCGGCTAAACGATGTCTCCCATTCTTTAAGACCTTGAAAGATCCCAAAAACTTTCAATGGTCAGATGATTGCTCAAAAGGCCTTTTAAGAATT
Organism: Bocquillonia castaneifolia; assembly: GCA_948193215.1. Taxonomy (NCBI): domain Eukaryota; kingdom Viridiplantae; phylum Streptophyta; class Magnoliopsida; order Malpighiales; family Euphorbiaceae; genus Bocquillonia; species Bocquillonia castaneifolia. The sequence goes on along the minus strand of CANYLF011575670.1, from coordinate 5,873 downwards.
CAAGGCATTCTTGACATCTTCCCTATTACAAAGTAAGCCAATAGAAGGGGAAACCCTATACCTTTACTTAGCCACCACGGAGAAAACAGTGGCAGCAGCACTTATAAGGGAGGAAGATGGTGAACAACTACCTATCTATTACTTCAGCAAAGTATTACATGAAGCTGAGCTCAATTACCTGAGGTTAGAAAAACTAGCCTTCACACAATTAATAGCAACACAAAAGCTAAGGCATTTTTTTGAAGCACACCCAATGGTAGTCAGAACTGACACCCCCTTGAGAAAGGTGTTACAAAAAGCAGAGGCCTCAAGGAGAATCGCAGAATGGGCGATCCATATTGGCAGCCTAGGAGTTACTTACGAACCACGAAAAGCATTAAAGGCCCAAGTATTGGCAGATTTCGTGGCAGAGATGACGCCAGGGGAACCCGTGGCCCCCAAGGAAATTTTCCCATGGAAACTAATGGTAGACGACGCAGTCTGCTCAGCAGGGGCAGGCATTGGCATCTTAATCAAAGGACCAAACAGGATAGAAATCAAATACACAGCCAAAACAGGGTTCGCCACTTCCAATAATGTGGCTGAATATGAAGCCCTCATCCTAGGGTTACAAATTGCCCTGGAGATAGGCATCACAGATCTGAAAATTTATAGTGACTCAAAGCTGGTTGTGAAGCTAATGAGGATATGACCAAATACGTCTACATGGTAAAGCAACTCATTACAGAGGGAGAAAAAAGGAATGATGGCCAATGGCGAATATCACAAATCCCCATAATAGAAAATCAGGGGGCAGATAGCTTCATAAAGATGGCAGCAGAGGGCATGGCGATCCCTAATGTACTGATCAAAGAGATAAAATCTCCTAGTATCGCCAAGGCCAATATCCTACCAGTTGAAGATAACAGAGGATGTATGGAACCAATTATCCAATACTTAGAAAATGGCATCCTACCAAACAATTCAAGAGAATCTAGAAGGCTAATAAAGAAAGCCGCCGAATACGCTTTTAAAGAAGGGGAACTGAGAAAGAGGTCCAAAAGCCAGCCTTGGCTTAAATGCCTGAGTGAAACAGAAGCAGATTACGTTTTAAGAGAAATTCATGAAGGAATAGGAGCTGCCCATGAAGGGGCTAATGTGCTCGCCAGAAAAGCGATCCTAAGAGGATACTATTGGCCCACCATAAAAAGGGATACTAAGAATTTGGTGTCTAAATGTGATGCATGTCAATTTCATCCCAACATACATCATAGGCCAGTAGAAAATATAACCCCAATTGGGAGTGAATGGCCATTCGCCCAATGTGGGATGGACATCCTCGGTCCAGTTCCCATAGCCAAGGCATAGAAGAAATTCCTAATAGTGATGATTGACCACTTTACTAAGTGGATTAAAGCAGAAGCAGTCCCAACAATTACATCTCAAAGGGTCTAAGACTTCTTTTCAAAGAGGTTATATGCAGGTTTGGGATTTTCCCATACTCTCATTACAGACAATGGCACACAGTTCGCGTCCTAATCATTCAGGAACTTTTACAAGGCTTTTCAGATTGAGCAAAAGTTCTCCTCAGTTCATCATCCTTAGACTAATGGACAAGCCGAGTCAGCAAATAAGATCATTCTTCAAGGACTCAAGAAAAGGTTAGAGCAGGAAAAAACCAACTGGGTGGACCATTTATTCAATATTCTATGGTCCTATAGAACAACTCTAAGAGATCCCACAAGTGAAACCCCATTCGCCCTTTGTTATGGATCAGAGGCGGTGGTCCCTATACAAATTGGGGAACGAAACTTCAGAACCGAAGAACTCATACCCCTTAATGAGCTAGAGCTCCGAGTAAATTTAGATCTTTTGCAAAAAAGGAAAGAACAGTCATATCTGAGAATGACGGCATGCCAACTAAAAATAGCACGGTTTCATAATAGGCGAGTCTGAGAAAGAAAATTTGAAGAAGGGGAGCTGGTCCTTAGAAAGAGTGAAGTATCCACATAAGAAACTGGCAAGCTGAATGCTAATTAGGAAGGTCCCTATCAAATAGCCAAAGTCATTAGCAAAGGTGCATACAAGCTTAAAACACCTGCAGGGGAAGAAATCCCAAGATCATGGAACGTGGAACATCTCAAAAAATTCCACCACTAAAAAAGACCTTACAACAGCTAAGGCGAGTCCATGTCCCTCATAGAAGCTGGGACAATAAGGCCTCTAATAGCAACTGAGGTACCTATCTATTTTTATTTAAGTTTTTCTTTTCTTTCATTTAAATAAACAAGCAAATGTAAGGCGGAGGGGAGCCTAACTCAAATCCCCTAGAAGTTCAACAAAGTTGTCATTTACTAAAATCTAGCTTGATACAACTTAAAAAGACCTTTCATGATAAAGGCAAAATATGGCGACCTCCTACAGCCAAAACACCCCATTAAGACCTCTCACGATGAGGCATAACAAATCCCATTGGAAAATAAAAAGACCTTAAAAACTAAGGCAAATATACTACAAAGACCTTAAAAACTAAGGCAAATATACTACAAAGACCTTTCACGACAAAGGCAATTATTAGCTTCAGGCGATCCCTTATTAAGGGACGACCTAATAAGTAAATATCTTATTAACCTCCAAGTTGAGGCACAATCAATCTCATAAGAAATAAAAGACCTTATATGCTAAGGCAAACACGCAAGAAGCTATATTTAAGACCTTTTCACGATAAAGGTAGTTATTAATTTGAGGCGACTTCTTAACAACAAATGCTACTAAGACTCCTAATGTAGGGGCATAATCAATGAAGAAGAAAAGACCTTAAAAAGCTAAGGCAAGCAAAGACCTTGGGATATCTAAAGGCAATAAATTTAACAACTGTGGCGATCTTCTATGCATAATAAAAGCATAAGAAAAGTTTGACAGAAATAAAGGCTAGTGGACAAACAGCCATTATATAAAAAGATTACAGAAAAAGACAAGGCGAATAAAGAAAGATACAATTAAACAGAAAAGCTGTTTTAATATTTCACAAAGACAAATATATAAAATCATTCAAAAAGATAAAGAAAAATAAATACAAGGATGATCACTCATCCGCCTCATCTTCATCAGGGAAGATGGTATTCAAAAAGGAGAAGTCAGAGTCATGAAATTGATGTTATACAGCCTCACGAAGCTTCGCCCGGTATTTGATGAGGGTTCCACCAACGGACTGTCTTAAAAGGGTGCTTTCACCTTCAAGCTGAGTAACCTTAGCTTGAAGAGGTTCAGCATTCACCTTCAAGTCCGCGTTCCCTTTCTCCAGTTGGTTCGCCCTCTCAGTTAGTGTTTGAAGTTGGGCTTCAAGAGTAGCTTTTTCTTGGTTGTACTTCTCTTTAATACGCTTAGTTTTATCCTGCTCCTTCTTTAGCTCAGCATCCGCCCCAGCAGTCGCCTTATCCACTACAGACTGGACTTGAGCTTGCACATCTTTCACCGCCCTCTTATGTGTTGAACGCTTCACTTGATACTTATACTTCATCGTTCGAACAAGGTTTAGCGTCTGAAATGAATACATAAGAAAAAGTCAGCAAACTAAAATATAGAGGAGAAAAGAAGAAGATATGAAAAAGAAACTTACTAAAAGCATGTGATCTTAAACTTGCAAGGCGAGTGAGTTGTGAGTCCGCCCTGAAAGACCTTCCATGTCAACAGGAAGGCTTATTTTCCTGTTGATCAGGGTGGCAACTTGATTATCTTTGACGATGGGATTCCCCAGCTCATCCACCCATTCTTGAGCATAAGTGCTCACATCAGCAAGATCGCCCTCAGAGCCAGAGGACCCGTCATTAATGGTCTCCAACAACTAAGAGCGAGTCTTCCTTTTTACAGCTACTAACTTCATTCCCACCTTCACCAATCTTTTTCTCTTCCTGCTTGCCTCGGAGGGTTGCTTTTGAGATACTTCAGGCACAGTACCCTCCACCGGTGGAGTGGGCTCAGTAGCAGTAGTTGTATTAGCTCCTGGCGGAGGAGTAGTGGATTGGTTTGCCTCAGTAACTCCAGCTCCTACCTTGGCCATCATAGCAGCAAAATTGAATCTCGGCATCTATACAGAAATAAATAAAATAAATATAAGTAAAAGGGAGAAAAGTATAAATACCATTGGATGGTAAATGGCTGGGTTCACCAGCTTCAGCTCCTAGGTTGGTTTCTTCCTCTTCAGAATCCTCCTCAGATTCATCCGCTAATTGAGGGCCAAAGGGTCTAGTCTTAGGGGTAAAACCCTCTCCATAAAGGTGTTTTTTAAGAAGGGTTTTAAGATGGACTATGGGGAGTTCGGATAAGAATTGGGCAACCTCCACAGAGGTGCTGGCTAACGTCCTCACCCATTTAGGTTTTTCAGAGGAGTAGACCAGCTATTAGGGATTTGTCCCCACCCTGCTTCACAGGTCACTATGTAAAAATTATCTCGCCACCCTTTTAGATGGTTTCTGAGATCATCAAACCTTTTCCTAATCACCTAAAAGGTGACATACTCAGAAGTGCCTACTCTCTCCACCACGCTATATATGTTTAGGAAGATTTCGGGGGTCAAGGCATAGCCTTTTGACTTACACATGATGGAGGTGGCTGTAAAGAGTTTGTAGGCATTGGGATGGAGGCGAGACAAAGGAAACTATATTGTTTCTAAAAATTTTTTGAAGTGTAGGATTTAAGGGGAACCTAAGACCACTCTTCATAGACTCCTTATAAACTATCTATTCATTAATTGGGGCCTAGGGTTTGGTTAGCAAAGCTACCCCCCATGGGTAGCCTCACTGAGTAACCTTCTGGCAAACCTCCATACCTAGTGGTGAACAGATCTAATTCATCCTCATATTGTTTGGCGGGGTGAAGATCTACGGTATCCTTAGGCTGTCTATGGGCCATGTGTTTAATTTTAAAGCCTGGAGGAGGAAAAGGTTTAGGGACAACTTCTGTGGTGTTATTGCTCGCACTAGAGGATTCAGTATCACTATGTGACGGGTTGTAAGGTTTTTCGTCTAATGGAAGAAAGGGGCGAATTACTTTCAATGGTTTGGGGTTTACAGTGTTCGCCTGAGGGTTTCGTCTTCGGCGATTGGGTTGGTTCACACCATCTGTTGAGTCAAATGAAATAGAGATGACTGTAGGTCTGGCTTGGGGGGTTGATATGGAAGATGAAGAGGTTGATATGTAAAAAGATGGAATCACCATGAACGGCCTAAGTCCTACCCAGACAAAGTCCCAAACAATTATCATAATAAAGAAGACTAACAGTTATTGCAATAAACAAAGTAAAACCACAGATGCTGAAGAAACCAAGAGGGGGGTGAATTGGTGCGGAATTGAAAATTAAAAAATGATACAAGAATGGATTAGGGAAGAAAAGAAGAACACAAAAGATTTATAGTGGTTCGGACCCAACTTGTCCTACATCCACTTTCCCAAATACACAATTTGGGGTTCCACTATCCAAATGGATTACAAGGAGATTTACAAGGCTATCTCCAACCTTTACACATGAGTTTTACCCAAGGCTCACTCACAAACTCTAGTGTTTCCAAGAGGCTAACACCAAACCTTTACAATGAAGATTTCAATAGGCTATCTTCAACCTTTACAAAGAGAATTCTAGGGCTCTCTCCAAACCTAACCCTAGTGTTTCCCCAACTCACAAAGAATTGACACTGGTACAATGGATAACTAATTCACTCAACCCAAGCAAAAAATGCTCTAAAGTTCTAGCTACCCATAACCAAACAACCAAATAGTTACAAATGATTGAAAAATAAGTTTACAAGAGTTTGGCTATCAAAGAATTAATGGTCTTACTTGAAGAACATTTATGATGGGTATTTATAGCCAAAATACCCAAAACTAGCTGTTAGAAA
>CANYLF011575657.1:0-12702 GCA_948193215.1 Bocquillonia castaneifolia | reverse complement strand
TCAATAATATTATTGAAATATTCATATTTGAAGATAAATTACAATAGATAATTGAATTGTTTATAACATAATAATAGAAAATAATTGAGAAAGTTCATTGATAAAATAGAAAATTAAATTATTTATAACATAAAAGGTTAGACAAATCTAAGTTCTAATCCTTCACTTCTAAAAGTAACCGACTTTACCGTGTGTATATAAATATAAAAGCTTTTTTCACTTATAATCAATGAATCCCAAAGAAAATAAAAATGTGTAAAGATGAAATAAAATAATATATAAAGATTAATTAGATTATAATTCATTTACACATTAAATTTAAAACAATCAAACAAACATCAATTTAAATAATTTTGTGAGTATGTATTACATTAATTATATTATTCTAGTAAAAAAAAAGCTTAGTACATCGCTAAATAATGAAAAAAATATCCGATTATAGTTTTATGTTACTATCGATTATGATGCGTGATAATAGAAGAAAATCCATATCTACACTATTACTCTTGTAAAATAAGCAGAAATTGTAGGCACGTAGTTAAGTTTAAGTGGTGCAGCACTTCCTCGGTGCAATTGCAATTTAAATACAAACCAGTATCCAATGAGAAAGTGACAACACAGCAGAGTGAAAACCGAATGGATTGGATTGACATTCTGCAATTGAGAGAACGACCTTTAATCGGAAAACTTAGATGAAGAATTCTTTCTTCATACGAATGGTATCTTAATTTTGATGAAGAACTAGCATCTAAAACTCAATTGCTTATGACAATGACTTAAGATGGCCAGCAATATATGCTAATATTCTTATGGCATATAGGGGTTTTTTTAGCCCAAACTTTAGTTGAATTATCAAATTCAACATCGCTATTAAATTGTATTAATTTGGTTCAGCATTTTTATAAATTGTATCAATTTTAGCCAACTTAAAAATGATGTGGATTATTGGTGATGTGATATGTATAATTGATGATGTTTCATGTACTATTGATCACATGTCCAATCTTTTTTAGTCACAATTTTTGAAAACTTATCCATTTTAACCACATCTTTTTAAATTTTATCATTTTGGGACAGGTGGGAGCATGTGGCTCTTTGCATACGTGGCACATAACATTTTGAAGCTGACTAAAATTAATACAAGTCGTAAAGATGTTGGATCAAATTGATACAATTTAAAGATAAGGCTAAATTTGATAATTGACCTAAAGTTTGATTCTAAAAAAGCTATATATGCCTATTCTTATTAATTAAGAAAATAACTAACGTAGTGTTCTCTTTTTATTTGGTGGGGAAGACGCTTTCAACATTGGATTTTCAAGTCAGATTAAAAATGTCTCTAATGTTGAGTTAAGCATTGGATGACAAAACTAAAGTAAGCCTTGTTTTAGATAAGTTGTTTTTTTTAAAACTTTTTTTCTAGGAAAAATAGGTTTCTTTTAAAAAATTATTTTATGTCAAATGAGATTTCTTTTAACAAAGAATAAATTTCATACTTATTTGCTATAATGTTAATTTAATTTTGTTTTATTTGCTATATTTGATTGTTTTATTAAGTTATATGGAAAATTCTTACCTACAAGTTATATTTAATACTTTCCTGCAAAAATTTTTTTTTTTTTGATGAACAAGTATCCGGATCCCCGTTTTACGGTTGACCCGACTAATTCTGGTCGGCAGCAATTATGAGTGCCTCCCCATGGAAGCTAGAGGAAGCAACTGTCGATCCTACTGATCGAATCCGTGACCTCTCACAGTCCGAAGGCTGAGGACTCAGTGACTTTGCCAGCTGAGCTGCATCCCATGGGTTCCTGTAAAAAAGTTATATTTAATATTTTATTAAATTAACTTCATCACTGGTTTTTGAAAAAAAAAATCCATTGATCTAAGTCGTCTTTAAAATTTAGTAGAACTCATCCTATCCTATTTTTCAGTTTTTTTAATTAAATAAGGGTTTGTATTTAATATTATTTCCACATAGTTAATTTTTTGCACTCGTTAACACTACACTTGTTTTATTTAGCAGATCAAAATAAAAATCTTATAATAATAGAGAGATGTGAGAATTTTATTTTTTTTATTTTGCTTTTGCTACTTTTAGATTATTTTTTCCATCAAGCAATATTTCATTTTCTAGCAACAAACGGAGCTTCAAGGCTATTCATTTTTTTTTCCTGATGCTGTTATGCGAGTTCTAGCAAGAAAATGACATGATCTGAAGATAAAAAGAACTGGATCAAACTGCAATACATGGGTCAAAACTAAATCAAACTGCCAATATATGACCAGTCCCAAAACAAAAAAAAAAGCTTCAATATATAGGCCAGCAATGAGCAATCTCCTATCAGCCACTGCCCATTTGCATATAGTTGACAATATGAATGCCTCCTGCCCTTCTCATCCTATGTTAGGCTCGTTATTTCAGGCCTGTTTGGGATAGTTGTTTGAGGATTAAAAAAGTGCTTGCTTTATTTTTTTATTAATTAATTGTTTGATTTCTAAATTTTTTTCAAACTGCTTCTTGGAAAAATATCTATTTATCTGTTTTTTTTCCAACTAACAAATTTCAAAACTCGAAACTAAAAAAAAAAATTATTTAGGAAAGTGCTTTTCCTCATCACAACCCAAACACTCCCTTCTTGTGCAGCACTAAAGTAAAGACCTGATAAATTGCAGATTTCCACTAGGTGGAAGGAAGCATCTCCAAGGTCTCCAATTACATCAAGCATGCACGTGCTTCTCAGTTATTGAAATAGTGCAGGACATAAAACAAGAACATGGATTATTGTTAATTGTTCTATAAACAATGTTATGCAAATACTTGGATTTATGAAGACTGATCAAAATATGCAGATAACTTCCTGCATATTTGCAACAGAGCACTGAAACCAAGTTGAAATAGTTGATCATTCCTAACAAATAACAATTGCCAACTTGGTCCAAATGCAAGGAGAACCTAACCTAAATTTTAAAATCCTCAAATCCCTTAATTCCTCACCCTTCTGTTTTCTTTTCTTGATCAGCATCATATTCATCATCGTCTTCATCATCCTCATCGTCATCGTCTTCATCATCAAACTCATCATTTAAAAAGCTGCCTCCTGAAAGTTTGCTGAGCTCACCCTTGCCATCATCGTCGTCCATTAACTCTGCCCCATATTTTGTGCCTCGATGTTTAACAAGAAGCCATCGCAGCAAGCGGTCCTCCTTATTCAGATAATGCAGCTCCTTATTGATGTTGGGTGTGGCCATCATTGTCATCTGCATCAATTGGCCCTGGACAAGTACAATAGAAGTAGGAGGATGAGGTTATTATTTCAAAATCAATTTCATATAAATTGAAAGAAATGGATAATTATTCTCCACGGTCCATGAAAGGATCATGCAGCATGTGAATATCCTGAGTTTACATAGCCTGGACTATGAAGTTATCAACAATCTGAATCCTGCATTATGGTATGCAGTTGAGCTTGCCGAAATTTTATCCAATGTTTATTCAACTGCATTTCAGGAATGAGCAGCTCATTTTTACTTGCTCGTAATAATTATCAGATCAAGGGAAGTGGACTGGTCACAGCAGTATGAAACTAAATTAGGCCAGCCTCATTAGCTATGCAAATTATCAGCATATTCAATTTTCCAACATCAATTATAACAAAAATGCATCAATTGAAAATTAAATTTCATCACTAGTAGGAACTGGAAGCATCATAATCTTATACACATCTGAGAGCATAACTTGACTAATTTTTCTTCCAGTTCTGTTCGATTCCAGTCCTCTTCTTTCTCAATAAGGAAATTTGGATCCTTTCACAACATTTCTTTAACGGCATCAACTTATGACAATATCACTTTCCCCTCAAACAACTACAGAATTAAATAACTAAGGGGCCGTTTGGTTTGAACTCGGGAATCGGAATCGAAATGGAGAGGAATGAGAAAGGAAATAAAAAATTTGATAAGTTGTTTGGTTAACTAAAAAGTAGGAAAGAGAATGAGAAATTTATAATAATATTTTTAATTATTTATAATATTAAAATATTTTAATTTTTATTATTTTTATCATTTTATACGTTTTATTTGTGAAATATAAATATTATATCTAATTTTTCACTAATTTAAGCAATTAATAATGCTTTAGCTTGATTATCATGGGAATGAAAAATCCATTCCCAAAGTGATAGGGGAGAATCCCATTGAGGAGGTTATCCCATTCCCATTGCCCCATCAATTTAACTCAACCAAATATCATGAATGGAAATCATCTATTCCCATTCCGATTCCCCCTTATTTTTAAGCATACCAAACGGCCCCTAAGTGTCCATTTCCAACAACAAAACACATGATTGAAAACAATCATACCTCATTTACCGAAAAATTTACTTGTCTAACACCACATACAGTTCAACGATTTGCTTCGATCAATGCCAAATGAGACTAGCCTAAGCAAACAATACAATTCATCATAGATTTTAGCAACTCTGCAAGCTAAAGCATCAAAAACTGAACTTCACCTGATAGTATCTGTTTTCACGCTTCTTAATACCATAACCCAACTGAACAGTACCAAAAGATTTCATATCAGTAAGAACACCATTTCTACTTTGAACGTGCTTTCCCACACGAGCTACCAAATCGATCAAAGCTTCTTTTCGTACATGCGGTTTCAACAGAAGCACGCAATCATACAGAGGCATATTTTTCACTCCTGAAACTGAACTGAGATCACCCAGAAATTAAAAAAAATTAACCATAAAAAATATTTATCATAATATTAAAAAGATATAGTACAATAACAAAATGTAAGGCACTTGTCAATCTTTGCACTGATCAAAACTCTATCAGTGAAGAGCTGGTTTTTCGTGCCCTAATTAGATGAATGTAAGCAGCTGTTTTAACTTACTACTTGGCAATACTATAGCCAACCAGCTCGGCCAGCTGCTGCAAACTCCATAACTTATAAACAATGGGTATTTGTTTTAGGAGTTTTAGGTATTGTGGGTTAATGTTTTGAATTAATGAAAACCCAGATCAAGATTTGTCATAATTTCAATTATCTGGCAAAAATAATCAGAGAACGTTAAGTAAGAAAAGGAAAAGGAAGAGTACCTGAGAGAAACGCCAGAGCGAGTTCGGTGGCGGTTTCTTTTGTGGTGTTATTGGACTGCCAGTGCCTAGTATTAGGTTGAACAGATGAACGGCATGTCGTTTTCTCTCGTTTTGCATCGAAGGTAGCCCTTTCCAATTCCGTTTCTTAAATAGATGAACGAGACGTCGTACTCCCGTTTTGCATCGTATAAAACTCACACATAGGAATATTCTATACAGTAATAAAATTCTAAATAAAAATACATTATTTTGGTCCCAATTTGAGCCAGTTGTAAATATAAATAACCTCTCTATATTGTAATAAGTTATAAAATTTTTAAGTTCCATTTTGATAAAAAGTATCTCCATAAAAGAATATATATATATATATATATATATATATAGAATAAAATATTTATATAAATTTATTTAGTACAATAATTTTTTAAAAATATCCTCAAAATTTTAAGTGTTGAATAGTTCGTTAATATAAATGATCGTTTTTCTGTAACTAAAATATTTATAACTTCTAAAAGTAAGAGGTTATGGATTTTAAATTAATCTTTTAAATAATCATATTACCACATAGATTGGTACTACTCATGTGAATAAGGGTGTACGTCTTAAATTTGAGACCCGCCCTTACCAAATTATATTACCATTTTATAGATGTAAAAATATTTTTTTGATTATATATCATAATTTTAGATATTTTAAAAGTTTTTTTTTGAGTAGGAGATATTTTAAAAGTTAATTGATTTAAAATATTATATATTTTTCTTATAAGTTATCGTAAGAAGTAATATACAAATATGAGATAATTTTTTTAACTAAAACTCTATTAAGCTATAACATTTTTATAGTAATAAAATTTATACAGTCTCAATAATATAATTGCATGAAGGTTTTACTGTATTTTTTATATAGAATAGGAATTTCAACCTAAAACTCAAGAGAGCATTCAAATTATAAGTATGATATGTGTGGAATGTACGAATCTGAAAAAATTCATATGTTTTTAATTATAGTGAAACCTTTTTTTTTTTTCAATTGTGATCAAAATTTTTAGTCTAGTTTTGATTTTATCCCAAATTTTAAAATTAATTTAATTGTAAATGTCTTAACTTATATAACAACCGATCAAATCCAAATTAATGATTTTTACCGTTTCATACTTAAAAATATAAATTATAACTACTAACCAACAAAATAATTAAATTGTTAAATTATCTCTCAAGGCACAATCTAGTGCTTGAGACATATGTATTGAATTTTGAGAGTCATTTTCAAATCCCTCTCTCCCATATAAAAAAATTAAATTGTTAAATTAAAATAATACAGTTGTTATATAAATTCAATCGATTTGAATCAACTTTGAAACATCTAACCAACGGGGCGTTGGAACAACTGTTAAAGCCATTAGTATTAAAGGTGTTCTCTCAAGGGAGATCTCGAGTTCGAGCCTCACCCCCGCTGGGAGAGGGTTGCTCCATTTGGAGCTTCTTTCGATCAGAGATTAGTCTGAGCAACCGTAAAATGGGGCCTGAGATACTCCGGATAATAACAAGTTATCAAAAAACTTTGAAACATCTACAATTAAAAAAAATTGAAAAGATTGAAAAGGTTTGAATTTTGTTGCCACTAGCCTAATTTTTATGCGTTCTTTTATGAGTTGGACTAAAGGGGAAAGAAAGAATTAGGGATGTGCATCCGTCGAAGGTGAACTAAAACCAAATCGAACAGAATAACGGATAAAATCGAAAAAATCAGTTCAATTCTATTAGGTCAGTTTGAAAATTTTAATATTTTTACTTTTTTATAATATTTTATTATACTTTTATATATATTTCATTTATAAAAAATTCAAAAACCTATTTATAAGTATAAAATATACATATATATAAAAAAATTATGTATAAAACATATATAAAATAAATAAAAAATAAAATATTTAAAAAAATTTCATTTTATTGATCGTTATGTTTTTCAAAAAAAGAAATCGAACTGAAATCTAAAAACTAAAAACCATAATTTTTAAAATTTAAAATCAAACCAAACTGAACAACCAAATAAATCGAACCACTTTTCACAATTCGATTCGGCTACTCATCCCGGTTCGGTTTACACACCCCTAAACAAAATTGTTTACCGTTACAGCCTAGCAGTAAGAAACGGAAAACTGACTCAGTAAATGAAATATCTGTCGGGTGGATCCCAGAGGTAATAAATAAATATTCATAAATGAACCGCCCAACAAAAGTCGGTTGATCACATAGACGCGTGTCCTTGAAACATCGAACCCAACCACCATTCATACTGAAACACGTGCGGTTTCCTTTAAATCACGTCCATGTACGATCCATTTAAACAATCAGTTATTTCACGATTCCCAATACTACCCCAACAACATCGCCTTACACAAACTCTCACTCCCTGTAAAATCATCCGAACCCAAGATCTAAATTCGTAATTGCAGTAATCCATGCCCATCCTATAAATAACGGCAACATCATCGCTCCATATCACATTTCGAATAAACTTGTTTAAAATACAGTTAATTACAGAGTTTAATTTACGATGCCTGCCTTACGCCACGAAACCCTAGCCCTAACATCTCGGTTACGACACCATAGCCCTAATTTCTACGATTCTCGCCACCGTAATCGGTCTAATTTCAACCGCCGGTGTAATCAACACCACAGTCCACAACAATATCGCCAACATCACAATCGCCCATCCGGTTCTCGAACGATGGTGGCCAAGTTTCCTTCGAGGAGCCTCGTGATGGGAGAGGTCAAGATCTTGAAACGCGGCGAACCGTTATCGAAGTACGATAATCAATGGCAGATAGAAAAAGATACGGATCTGATCTTAGGATCCACGGATCGGATAGGACCCGATCCGGAGACTGTAAAGAAACAGATTACGGTTAGGGTAAATGTAAATAATATTTACGCAGGATCTGCTTTTATTTCGACGTCACCGCCCCCTAGTTCGGTTCCAGTTCCCGGGTTTTTATCAGGGAAGAATTGTAATGGAGCCGCAACAAGTGATTTAAGGCGATTATTAGGGATTTGATTGGCAATTAATGATGCGTACGGTATCTTTCCTTTATTTTTTCAAGGGGAAAGGGATTTATGAACCGAGTAATGATAATGGTGTGTTTTTTAGTTTCTATGATTAGGGTCTGTTGGATACTCTTTGAATCTCTGGTAACAGTTCAAAGTTTGCTGTTGTTAAGCTTGTTTCAGAGTACACTTTGTATTAGTGCTGATTAATATTCAATAAAAAAATTCAGGGCTTATCTTTGTTTGTTATGCCTTTCGTTTTGTTATTAATCTGTATATTTTATGATATACACTTTGTTGAGTGTTTAATTGGTTATGATGTATGTATATGGGTGGTTGAGCATTGCAAGGAACTTGATATGATACTTTCCCATTTTAATCAGGGATGGGAATTTTTGAAATGGTAGGATTGAAGTATTTTCATATTCCTGGCTCCGCATTTGCTGGTAGTCAGCAACAAGTAAATTGAATTCTAAATTGGTTGCCTTTTAATTCGTTCTCTTGAATCGATGATTGATTGATCTGTTGGTATTGAATTCATCAAGTATGGCAATCTTCATACCAGGGTTTCATATTGAAACACTCAGATTTGGGTTCACTCAGTTGATAGAGTGTGAAATGCAAGTCTCTGGACAAGCCAGAGATTGAGATTGATGATATGTTGGGTGAAATATAATATTCTTCGTCAATATATGTGGTGGCTGTTACAAGTAACTAATATTCTTTTATACTGGTGGCTGTTACAAGTAATTAATATTCTTTCATACCAAATGGAGTCTATTGTCCAATTCAATTCTGATCAAAAGATGCCTTTCTGTTTTGAGAAGTTGGGGTGCTGTCAAGGGACTCAATACAAACACTGTTTTTTGAGTTCATGGTGGTGGACTTGACTGATAATTTGGAAACTAGTAAAAATCATAAGTCATCAACCACAGCGCACACATAATTCAATGGGGGAGCACAGACCGCAATCCTTTGCTTGACCTGAAATTTATATCACACACTAAAAATTAACAAGAGAGGTATTCTCCCAATCAAAAAAAAAAAACAAGAGAGTTATTCTAAGACTTCTGCAGGTGCCATATATGCCGATTCAGCTTCATCTCTGATACTGGTTAAATGCAAGTATGCATGAGTTGCTGGAACGAGAGCATTGGTGATGCTCAGCATAATATATGGTTACGAGTTTGTCTTCTCTTTTACTTGATTTCTCTTTTAAAATATGAAGTTATGGCCTAACCACATTGGTTTTGGAATCTTTTTTTTTTTTTTTGAAAATGAAATGATAGCTACAAATTGTTCATAATTGACATTCACTGCTTATTGATTTATTTCTTTCTCCATTCATTTCTTTATTTAATTGCTTGAATGGCAAGAAGCATGTATCTGGTTGGCTAGAGTTTTGGAACTCCTGACAAGATTCTGTTGGCATCATTTTATAAAATTTTTTCGTATCAGATACTGGTAAGTACTTTCTTAACCTATTGGTTTTCTTGTTACATCAATTGCGATTTGCAGAATGAAAGCATTTTTGTGAACATTGAAATTCTTCTCAAGACTAACCTTTTACTAATGGGACTACGTTATTCTACTCGCACCAGCTTCACCCATTTCCATGCCCTCCCTACTTTCGTCAACTTCTGGTATTTCTGGCACTATTCTCTTCCAGAACCAGTGCTTTCTCCACAGGAATATCATCTCTTCAATGGGAACTCCTTTGGTTTCAGGCAGGAAGATCCAAACAAAGACGGTCATGACAGTAATCCAGCCAGCAAAGAATAGAAAGATTCCAAACTTGAATGCACACAGGAGGGCAAGGAAAGACTGTGCTACTGCAAAAGTGAAGAAAAGGTTTACAGCTACCGTGATGCTCTGTCCAGCTGATCGTGTTTCAAGCGGAAATATCTCACTTGGTACTGTCCATCCCAAGGGCCCCCATGACCATCCAAAAGCTACGACGAAGAGGCAAATCACAACTACTACCAACACTGAAAAGGTCTTAGATAGTTGCCGGCCATCCCCAAATTTCAACCCCAATATTATAGCCACAATTACCTGTTTCACAGTTTAAATGATGAGCGATCTTTTTCATTTTTTTGAGGGTGAAATCACTAACTAGTAGTGAATATCATACCTGGCAAGTTATCATTTGTATTCCACCACTGATAAGTAAGAATCTTCTTCCTAATCTATCAACTGTTAATATAGAAATGAAGGTAGAGGCACAAAGAACTCCTCCGGTCACAGCTGAGGAGTAAAGTGCAGCATTTCCTCCAAATCCCATGCTCTTAAACAGCACCGGAGCATAGAAAAGAATTGAATTTATGCCTGTGAGTATCTGGAATGCTGGCATGAATATCGCCATAACTAATTGTGGTCGGTTCCTCTTTTCGAGGATGTTTCTAAAAGGATGCTTGATTGAGTTGGCCAGTTCACTCGCATCTATCATGTCCTGAAACTCTGCATCAACATTGTTGGTTCCTCGGATTGTCTCTAACACTCTTCTCCCTTTGTCATGCAATCCTTGTTCAATTAAACTGTTTGGAGTCTCAGGCAGAAATAATCCACCTACTGTCATTAGTAGAGCTGGCGCTGCTGCTAGTCCTAAAGACAGTCTCCATCCCCATGAGTCAAGCTTCTGAGTTCCATAATTGACCATATTTGCTGTAAAGATTCCAGTGGTAGTTGCTAACTGAAACATAATGTTCAATCCTCCACGAAGATGAGCAGGAGCCATCTCTGATAAATATAGCGGAACAGCCTTCAAAACAAATGCAGTAAAGTCAGATCACTATGTTGAAGGAAAAACTGTGTTTTGTTTACAATAATTAGCTTGAAAGATTGCAAAATACCTGATTTCCGAATCCTATGCCAACACCAAGCATGATCCGGCCTATTAGGAGCATTGCTATATTAATAGCTGAGGCGTTTAAGGCTGCTCCAATAAGGAAGCTGATGCCTCCACAGATGATACTTGTTCGGCGACCATATATTCTGGTAACAGGACTTGCCACCAGGGAGGCAACCAAACCAGCAAGGTAGAGAGAAGAGGTAAAAGCTGCCAGCCTTTGGTCATCATACTTGCAGTAATCACTTTCATGTGCATGCTGCTTCTTTAAATATACTCTATGGAAAAATTTATTAAGAAATGAATCCATTGATGTCACTCCTCCTGTTCATGATTGAAGCAGCCAAATGAATATTATTTCTTAAGGAGATTTTGAAGTAATGCATTTGTAACATGTGCAGAAACTTCTAGCTAGTCATAAAATCCCAGTTTGCCATTTCTTGACTGCATATTCTAATTTGTATATATTAGCATAAGACAATCCAGTGTTTTATTCTTTGATTCTGCAAATGAGCTGACAGTGTATCCTTATTTTTCAAAGTTTAAACAAATCTAATCAGGCTGCTTTCCAGAATCTGAGACAGAGCGGTAAGATAATATGAAAGGTGATCACAGGTGGAAAGTTTCAAAGGATGATTCACGATGACACAAATTTTCTGATGTTCTCAAGCCAGCAAAAGTTAAAAAAAAAAACATTAATGGAAGGTCCAATCTTCAGGATTTAGTGGAGGCAGACATAATTTTAAACTTGGTAATCTTCACTCAACTATTTGAACAAAAAATTCCTCATTTTTTAATTTTAGAATTACCAACAGTAGCTTTAAAAACTATTTCATCTTCTACATCAAAAAATCTCACTTAATAATTTGATTGTCATCATAATTACAGTGATGAAAGAAGGGCAAGGCCTTGTATGGTTATTTGAATTGTTTCTCATTTCCCCAATTAAAAGCAAGAGAGACCTGTGATTCAAATTCCATCACCAACCAAATATTCAAAGAACAAGACAGCAACACTTTTTGCCTTTTGCACTTTCCATTTCATCATTTCCTTTTGACACTTAACTTTCACCTAAAAAAAATCTAAGCAGATTCTTGGTAGAAATGATTAAAAAAAAAAAGAGTTACCTGAAATTCCAATATCATATCCAAAGATAGAGCCTCCAACAGCAGCAGTAATACAGGCAATAATCACAGAAGAAGTGACCTTCCCTTGATATTGCTCAGCTCTTTCCTTGGCCACACCGGCCGGTCCGACGGACCCTCCTGCCATCTTCAAATCCCTTCTTCTCCTCTCTTCTTTTCCTCAAAGAACTCACCAAAAAAAAAAAACCAGAGTTAACAATACAAAATCTTCAAGTCCCGAGCGATGGAAATACAAAAAGGATCACCATTCTTTTGTTATCTGCAATTTTGCCTTTGAAAATGAATCCCATTAGCTTCACTCAGTGATAATTATGGATTGGTTTGTAATAGGTATAGCGATCTTGAGAAGAGAAAATAAGTGGGCATATCAAATATCTTTTTTCTATATCTATCTTAAAATGGTGTTTGTTGATGCAACAGAATTTGTACAAATAACAGGATAAGGAGATTTTATCTCTCTTCTTCTGTATGGCAAGTGAATTCAGGAAACAAGGATATGCAATCATGTGTCTCTATGACATGAGTTGACTATTTATAAACAAATCACCAATTC
>CANYLF011575483.1:0-12959 GCA_948193215.1 Bocquillonia castaneifolia | reverse complement strand
AAAAGGAGATTAATGAAGTTTAAAATTCTAAAATTCTAATTAATTGTTATTATTATCTATCTTATTCTAAATTTTATGGTGGAATTTGGGGTTGTTACATTTTGGTATCAGAGCTTACACCATTCTTTGAACCATTCATTTAGATAGTTTATCTAATTATCAAGGTTGTTTGGTATGCACTATTTAAGATGGGATTATTAATCCCAAGGACTTAGTAAATCCATGAATATGGGATTAGCTAATACCTACCTATAGGTGTCTTTAGTTAATCCCATTCCCATGGGATTACTAATCTTACCCTTAAAACATTTTATTCCAAAAATATTCTTGATATTTTAATTAATTCTCAAGAATATCTCACAACCCAACCATATTTTAATTAATTATAGGGATATTTAAGTAATTTACTTATTTTAATTTCTCACTGAGATTAGTTAATACTAAGGATTAACAATATTATACCAAACAATGTATTAAGTAGATAATCTCATGGTTTAATTACACCCATTCTTAAGATTAATCATTGACTTGAGCAATCTTTCAACCAAACGCACCCTTATTGTATTTTCTAAAATATCTAAACCTAAGGTTATTTAAGTAATTTTATTGATTTATTTAATCCTACTATTAAATTAATCAACATACCAAAAAAGGATATTAAATGATTGATTAGTTAATACTTAAATTTAGCTTTTTATTAACAAACAAGGTATGGGATATATAATCTAATTCTTTAACTAATCCAGGATAAATCTTAATCCTATTATTAACTAATCTATCAACCAAATGACCCTTAAAGTTTAGTTGGTACAATTCAATCTTTAGAGCTATACAAAAAAAAAAATTATAATTCAATCCTTTAGACTAATGTAAATTAGTATGTTAAACAAATGTCATTAATACTTATGTTAAGTAAAATGTGAGCTCTTAATTTTTTATGAGTTTAAAAATTGAATTGAATGGACTAGTCTTTTAGGAACTTAGCTTTAATATTTTTCGAGAAATAGTTCAAAAGCTCGTCTCGCCGAGAAATTCTTAGGTAGATTGTGTTTACCACATCATCCATAGACTAACCCAATAAAAATCTTCCACATCACCTTATTTTTCCACATTTTAAAATTAGAAACTCATGTAAAATATAAAATTAAAAATAGGGTTAATTGAAATATGAGACACTGACAGCCACCATCATCTCTCTTCTAAAATTCTATATGAATTCGGGCTTGGCTACAATTCTCATCATCGAAAATTTTTGATCTGGTTATTTGTTGTTTCTTTTACCGGCTATTAATTATTTCATTATTCTTGTTTTCTCAATGCATGATAGATTTAATAAGCAACAAAGTGAAAGAGGTGTACAAGAATTAAACATCAATTGAACAACAGAAAAGAACTCTATGGGAAAAGGTAATTGAGTAATTAACAGAAAAATGAAAAAAAAGGGAAAAACAATAGCAGACATGGATGCACATGACAGGCTTTTGATGTTTGTAAATAGGATATTTGTTTTTGATACAACTCCGATGGATGGAATTAGAATCATCTTTTTAAGGAGTTCCGGTGGTTCGATTTAACTATTTAATTAGTTTGATTTAATTTTAAATTAATTATAATGAGAATGATATGGAAAAATAAGGTGATGTGGAAGATTTTTATTGGGTTAGTCTATGGATAATGTGGTAGATACAATCCACCTAAGAATTTCTCCATCTAGCGTTCACCTTTGCTAAAATAAAGCAATTTTTTTTTTTTGTAAAAAAAAGATGTAATATAGCTACAATTTTTAGCATTTGTTCACTTTTTTTAAGGGATAAGTAATATTGTACATATGTTAACAATGAGAAGAATTGTACCTTTGCGCTTAGAAGGGGTCATAAGAACTACAAATTTGGCTTACTCAAATGCTCATCTTATCTTCTTCAAGAATCTATATCTAAAAGACGATGCCATAAAATCTAATTTGCAGAGATTTGCAAACACTGGGAAATTATACATATACTCACTGTCGTCCATAACATTGACAGAACAGACAAATGAAAAACAATATAATGATGTTAAGAAAATCATAACGGTCAAAGAAAAATTGTGGAGATTGGTATCTCACGTGATTTCTTTCAAAGTTTTGGTGATACATCTTTTCAAATTCTTTCTATTCTTTCGAAAATATTTTTTTTTTCTTAAAAAGAACCAAAGATCGTCATTCCTAAAAAATCATATGGTATCTACAAATTAAAAATTCTTATAATTTAAAATATCAATACAAAATTCATTGTTAATACAATAATAATAACAACTAGATACAGCTCTGAAATCATGATTTATTTAATTTCATCATGTAAAAATTTGATGACTTTACATCTTTTTTAATAGCGAAAATCCTCACCATAATCGGTGTTTAGCATAGAAGACGACTCGAATCAATCAATATATTAGATAAAAACTCTCACAAAAAAAGAAAACAAACTCCTATAAAAAGGATAACAAAATAACTCTTCATAAAAATAGACTAAAAACTCTACGAAAATGGTGACAACGTCCAATTTATTAAAAATAAAAAAATGTAAAGAAAAATAATAATAAGAGGGCTTATCGCTGATAAAGAAACCGATGACAGCCCCTAAGAAATAAAGTGTGTTAGTGTTTTCAGAGAAAAAAGTGAGAAGGGTGGTTAGAAAGTTTTTCAGTTAAGTTGACTAAAAAAAATTGGATGTGCTATAGGATAATTTTGCGTTTTTTTATCCAATTTTACCACTATAATCACTCATCTTGTGGCTTAGTTAAGCAAGCCTACATACCAAACGATTCGTAATGGCTTTATAATTCTTTAAACAAAATTTGAGGGCATATTAATATGTTTTCCTTATAAATAAATTTTAATTAATTTTCTTTAAAAGTGAATTTTATTAGTAAATAAAATTCCATATTTAATATTATAGATAGTAAATATAGTATCTATATTAGATAAAATATGATTAATTAAACAATATATATTTTTATTAAGTTGAAGTAAATTTAAATTTAATTAATTTTTTACTTTTCAAAATATTTTTACATATGTCATATTGATTTTTTTAAACAATTGAAGTATCATTATCATTATAAAACATATTTTATGCTCTGAATTTTTATTTAAAAATCTCACTAATTTTATCAATAATTAATTTCAACTAATGCTATTTCATAAAAGGATGTGGAATTTATTACATTAAAAAATAATGTAAAGAGAAATTTTTACTTACCATAAATTAACTTAAATATATGGTAGCTTTGTATTTAAAAAATAATTTTATTCTACTTAATAAAATTATAAAATATTAATTTTATAAAATATAAACGAGGAAATTAAATAAGCATTTACACATACTAAAAAAATTTCTAATGAATAAAGTCTAATAATATGTAATTCAACCCTTAAATTTAGAAAAAAAATTAGTGTAAATCAACCATTTAAACTCACTCCATTAATTTTATTATAAGTAAATTTGCACCAGTTGTGTTGGGTTGCATTGAATTAAATTAAGAAATTAAATAGTCTCTTAGAAAAGAATTCAATAGCTCATCCATACTTTTGGCCCTTACTTCTTTGTATGGTGTGTTTTTTCCAGTTATTTATACCATTTTTGGTATTTTTTTTAGTGTCCTATTACTTAATTGTGTCATGGTGTTAACCAATAAAAATGTACGTGCTTTGATGACTTGTGATTTGTTGCTTGAATTTGTTTTTACTGCATGGTGCTGAGCACTGAAACCATGCCGTGTCATGACTTATGACTCTGATAGGTGTGTAAAAACCCAACTAAATCAGTTTCGAAACAAATTAAATCGAATTTTAAATTGTGATTCAATCGATTCGGTTGTGTGTGGTTTGATCTGAATTCATGGTAGAAAAATAAAGCTATTGACTTGTATCTCACTTTTCATATATTTACTGTTTTCAAATAGCCACGACTCATTCATGAAAGTTGCAGATGTCTATTTTATCTTGAATTTAGGCTTTTGGAGCATTAAATTTCGAGTATTCTAGCTCAAGTTATGGCCCGTCGAATATGCTGATCTTTCAAGCTACGAATTTCACATTAAAAATATGAATTGCCTACAACAATTCAATATAAATACGAATTTAATTTAAATAAACAAATTAATCACTAATTCTACTCTAATTATAATTGATGGAGCCGACAGGATTGTGCTGGGTTGTATCTGGGCTGTGGTCTAGTCTGTTGAGTCTGTAACCGCTGTGGATAGGTTTTGTGTCAGCCCTGGGGGCTAGTTATACCGGTCTTCCGGAGTCGGTCCTGCACAAAGGGAAGAGAGCTCGGATGGGACAAGTGTCCCGGGTCTAACTCCGACGCTAAAGTTAGTTGAGGTATTAAATGTAGTAATTAATGAGCTAGAAGTTGGAATCCTTTACCTGTAGAATCTTGGAGTATTTATAGTGTTCTATTGTGTGATATGTCACTTTAGAGGGTTGCCAAGTGTCTCATTAGGGTTGTGAGAGTGTTTAGTGTGACTTGCCTTTAGGCTTTCATTGGGCTCTTTGGCCTACTCTATCAATTTGCGAAACCAAAATAAACCGAAAACTGAATTTTATTTTTATTAATTTATTATGTATTTTTTTTATACATTTCATATATTTTTTAATATTTTTGTTACTTAATTTTTCTTATATACTCTTACACTTGCTAAAATTTTAATATTTTCTTTTTTTATTCCAATAAAATGATAAAAATGAAAAAAACATAAAATATTTATTACTTTTCTTAATTTTTTAAATAGTCAAGTTTAACAACTTTTTAGAATAAATGTAGTATTTAGTTACAATTTTTAGTGAACTTTCAAATTTAGCCAACTTTTTTTAAATTTTGAAAATTTGGTTTACCTTTTTACCAACTTGAAAATTATGTATGCCATTGATAATATGTTATGTATGCTATTGATGATATGTCATATATCACGTGTCATATATCATTGATTGATGTTTCATGTGAATTAATGACATGTCCAATATTTTTTAATCACAACTTTTAAAATTTTTTAAAATTTAGCATAATCTTTTTTTTTAATATTGGGTGAGGGAATTCGAATCTGAAACTCTCAGGTCGATTACAAATGTCTTAACTGCTAGCTATGCCTTGAGAGACAATTTAACCTAATCTTTTAAAACTGTAATTTTAGTCTAACTGATAAATTGGAGTGTGTGGCTATAAATTATACATATGGAAATGTATGTGATATTTTTAAGTTGGTTAAAATTAATATAGATGTTGAACAAATTGCCAAAATTTAAAGAGGGGGGGCTAGAAGCTGTAGATAAACAATAATGTTTACTAAATTCTATATAAATTAGTGTTCTATAAATCAACAATATTTTTTTATGGTATCAGTTAGTGGTGAATCCACCTTAGGGTAATGGGGGCAATTGCTCCCAATGGCCCCTAAATTTTTAGTTAATATGTGCTTTAGTTCTTTAAGTTTGTTCCCTCTAAAAAGATGTTATTTATTCTCACTCCTTCAAAGTTTTTAGATGATTACTTAGCTATATTAATTTTGCACCATTAATTTTTTTTTTTTTGTGGATTCGCCCCAGGCATTAGTGATATTAATCTAGTGAGGTTAAAAAGAAGGAAACAATATCATCCTTGGTATTATTGGTTCAGTTTAATGACAAGGAGACTCCTTGAAATAAAAAAAGACAGAACTGAATGAATGAGTGCATTGCGGAAGAGAGTCATCACGAGAGTTTTAATATTTTAAGCACTGGATTATAGGCAATAATACTAATAATTTATTTCATATCTGGGATTAGAATCCACATGTTCATGTACGTAATCATGAGAGATTATGTTATAATCCATTATAGACCATTAATTAATTTAATTTGTAATTAATGGTTAGGATGTTATCCAAAAGTGAGTCATAGAAACATATGAGATTAAACAGACATATAGGCCAGCCAGCAGCCGTCTTCTAAGTATTAGCGGCAGTTTCTTGGCCTCCCCATCTCCGCATGCGTTCAGATGTTTGTTCCACCTGCAAATTGTGATTTTACAGTTTTACTTGTTCCTTCACTCCAAAATGTAATAAAAAGAAATTTCCTTTCTACCTCTTTGTTCCAGTTGGTTCTGTAAAGAACAAGTAAGAGCAACAAAGTCTGCAATGCAGTTCCAGCTATCATCCCTCCCCAAAGTCCCTGCAGTTAAGAAATTATCAACTATTAACATAGATAGATTTCTGCATATTTAACTATAACTAAAATTAAATTATATATATAGTTGCTAAATAGAGTTAATTAATGTACCGGCACTCCCAACTTTGCTATGTAGCCAAGAATTAGACCAAGTGGAAGACCAAAAATATAATAGCAGCCAATGTTGATATAGGCTACGAATGCTTGCCACCCACTCCCAATAGCAATACCTACAGATTACAAAAATACTAATTATTATCATTATCCAAAAGGAAATTAATTAAGCCCTGATTATTTTTTTTTTGGTAAATAATTAAGCCCTGATTAGTTTCATTGCAAATTAATTAAGTCCAAATTGCACCTCCTATAATAGGCTGAACACTGTTTAGAACCATTGTGATACCCAGTAGAAATGCTAGCTTCGAAGCAGCTACTTGGAGATCTTTGCTGCTTGTGAAAATGATCGCAAAATAGTCCTTTGCCATCAATATTATTACCATCGAAAGTATCCCAATGATGAAAGATTGAAATACAGTCACATATACAGAATATTTAGCAGCTCTGTGATGTCCTGATCCGAGTTCATTGGAAACTCGGACGCTGAAAATGGTGTTAAAACGAGTGAGAGATGGACCAATCTAGCTAGCTGCAAAATCACCAGGTATATTCATTTACCTGATAGCCGCATTTATTCCAATGAACAACATGGCCTGCCAGCTATCCACATTCATACTGAATTATCGGGAAAAGGAAACAAGATTAAGATTAACCCTATCAACTAAACAATCCGATTTAGTAATCTGCTTGAATTGTTCAACCCATTTAAATAATGTATACTCACCATATAGAAAGGGAACCAACTGCAATTACAGCATTATCAAGGTGACCAGCAAGCAAGATAACAGCCATCATATACCAAATTTCTAGGCAAAGCATAACAGCAGAGGCAAGTGATAGCCTAACAAAGGCCCATATCTCAGTAAATGCACACCATGAGAACCCACTCCAGCCTTCACTGCACCAACCTATAGCATATGCAACTTGGGCTATGGTGATTCCCCAGTAGGAAATATCATACGCTATAGCTGCACCAGTAGTACCCCACTCAAATACATGAATTAAAAGCCAAAGGAGAGGAATGTGCACTATAAAACCCACGAATCCAATCCAAGCAAGAACCTTAACTTTGCTTTGTGCCTGGAGGAACTTTTGGGTAGGGAAATTGATGGCAAGTGAAAACAATTCTGGTAAGATTAGTAGAGTAAATTTCCCAGCAAGATCAGCTATGTTATCATCTTGACCGAGAAACTTTAGGATTGGGGTGGCAAAAATGTAAATGGGCAAGAGAAACAAACAAGAAACAAATAAAATAATCCATGATCTCTGCATGTAAATGCCTAGCAAATGAACTTGCCCTGCACCAAAAGCTTGACCACATAGTGTCTCTAATGCACTTCCCATACCAAGCTGCATATATATATATATATATATATTAATAAAAAAAATCATCGCAAACACAATGATCATTTCTATAACTGAGTTGCTTATTTAAAAAATTGGAAATGGAAAAAACAATAATTAAGGTGGCATGAAATAGCTGACCATGAATCCATAAGAGAAGTAGTTGATAACAGAGAGGGAAATGGAGACAGCAGAGAGCTCTAAGTCTCCAATATGACCAACAAAAATTTTAGTAACAGAGTCGATACCATAGAGACACATGGTAGTGAAAACAATTGGAGCTGCAATCTTCCATAGCTTCACCGTCTCCTTGCAAAACACCGTCTTTACCTCCTGGAAACTGCTGACAGGTTTATAATCTCCATCGCCACCTGGTTGGAGAAGCGGCCTCTCCATTTTTTTCCTTCTTTTGTTTGTTAATGAAATGAAATGAAATTCGGTGATGCCTTGAAGTTGTCCTATTAATGTCTTTTTCTTCAATATCTACAAGATTTGCATGTTCATATTTTATCTGTTCTCGAAACTCGAAATCACATAGATGCATCAAGTGTAAAATAAAACATCTAATAAACATTTAGAGCATCCTTAATGTATATAATATTTTTTATGTTAAATTTAACATAAAAATGAAATTTTAGTTTTATCTCCAATGCAAAATACTAAAAGTAGTTATATAATTAAATATTATAGCAACTATCTTAATTAATTTAGGTAATTCTATAAATGAAAAAAATGAAAATAATTAGTGAGAATAAAAAGATAAGAAAAAGCATTAAAAATGAAAGAAAAAACATAAAAAAGGGAAATAATGAGTCAAAATAATAAATACAATCAGATTAATAATGATAATGTGTAATTAAATATGAAATAATCATTAAATGCCAAAATTTGGCATATGCTATATTTTATGTCAAAATTAGCATCAAGTATAACATATGCTAAATTTTGCACAATATTTAGCACTACATTGGGGTCAAATTTTGAGATTCAATGCCAAATTATAGCATTAATACTCCCTTTTAATTAACATTGCATTGGAGATACTCTTACATATAAATATTCATTGATTACTTTATTTATTATCTTCTCTCATGTGTTATGCGTAAAAATTATATTAAATTGTTGTATTTTATACTTGACTCATCGGTTCTAATGAATAATTATTCCAATTGAATTAGGCAATTAGCTCACATTAACTATACCGACAGCTACTAAAGGGCTAACAGTCTAGCTGGTCAAAGACCACTTGTGCGGCTGGAAAGATCGCGGGTTCAATCCGTGACTTCTCTCAGCACCCCCTGGGGAGGGATATATAACAGCGCCCACTCAAAATTAATCATGTCAACCGTAAAATGGGGACCCGGATACCTGTTCATAAAAAAAAAAAAAAAACAACTATACCGACAGCTACAATAAGATTTCTTTTTTGTTTCTTTGTCATATTAGTAGTTGTCGCCATAGTCATTACTGCCAAATATACAAGCATTTATTGTCTCCTTGTAAAGTAAGAAAAAAATCATATCTATAGAATAAGATAAGAAAAAAAAATCATTCTAATATCTATAGAATAAAATACTACTCACTCGGTTCCAACCAAATTAATTAATGTCATTTTTAATAACCTTTCTTGTTTATGTTTTTTAAAGAAATCGAGAAGTTTATATTAATTTTTTCTCTTTTACCCTCAGTTAATTATTTTACATTATTGTTATTATTGTAAATTGTGTTATTCCTTTCAAACCCACAAACATTAATTTAAGGGTCTGCTTTTATCCACAAAAAATTAATTTGAAAGGAATGAAATGCTATAATTTTATTGAATCCGATTAATTATTATTTTGAAACAAACAAATTATTTCTTAAATTGCATTAATTATTAAAAATACTATTTTTTATTATGAACAAAAATCCCATTACTATATTTGGTTTAATTACAAAAATACTTACATTTTCTAACTTTTAACAGTTATATAACATTTTTTTAATATTTATATGATAAATATCAATCTATCAATATTTTCAAAAAGCGTTATGATCACCTTTTCAATTAAAAATATCATTTTAACTCATCAAAATAATTTTTTTACTTTTAAAAATAAAGAACTACTGGTGAAGGCTGGTACATATGGTAAAATCCTTCTAATTTCATGGAAAGGTCTAGAGTTCGAGCCTTGCCTTCACTATGAGAGGGCAGGAGGCTTAAATGGGCCATAACTAGATACCGACTCTCTCACAGTAGATTAGTCTGGTCCCATTTTATTTCGAATTATGTATTCTAATTTAAATAATAAGTTAAACTTGCATTTAAAGAAAATAATACTCCCTCCATTCTAGAGATTAGATGTCATATTTTTTTGGAAAAAATTTCATACACATACAATAAATATTAAAATTTCAACTAACACTAATATACTCTCCCCTAATAAAAACACTAATAATGTATACTCTTTATTAATTAATATGAACATACTCATATACAAGAATGAGAAAAGTCTCCGAACCCGATAAAAACCTCAACTAACGATCTTGAGTTGATCAAGGATTATCCGGTTTGATCGAGAATGAGAAACGCCCCAACTTGTAAAATGTGGGGATGACAAATCCTTGAATAAAAACATATTTTTAAATTTACCAAAAAGTTCAAATTTAATTTATTTTAGAATAAAATAAAAAGTTCAAAATAAAAGGCATGATTAAGCAACCGAGAGGGAGAAAGTAGAGAGATTTGGCTCAACTCTCTTCCTAAAAGAGGAACCTACGTAGCTCTCTACCTTTCTTCAATTGTACGAACTACCTGCAAATATGCTGATTCATATGACATAGAAGCGAAAGTCCTGCATTCATATAGATTTTTAATGGTGTAAGATCCAGACATAGGAGAGAAAGTTTTCTCTGTTTTTTTTTATCATAGTGGAATTTAATTTATTCATTTTTTTTCTATATTCTAGTTGTGAATTTTAAGAAAAAATTGTATTAAAAAAGTAGATAATGGAAATAGTCAGCTTTAAGAAAAAAATTTGAATTAAAAAAATTTTAAATATATATTCAACCAGTGACAAACGCAGAAATTTTACTTAGAGAGGTCCAAATTAAAATAGTAATATAGATTATTATTAAAATATTTTTGTTAAAATCATCCATTAATATAATTATATCAAAATATTATTCCTTTATTTATTATTTTTTTAAAATATAAGTGAATAATTTCATTTATAAATATGTCATTATCAAAACAATCATTTAATAACTCATCTATCATTTAATTACAAAGTGAGTTATCATTAAAAAAATCTCTTTCTATTATTATAATAACTTATAAAATCTGATAATTTAACTAATTGTTATTTGATTTCTTAAAAAGAATATAATGTTTTCTTTTATTTAAATTAAAAAGAAAAAAATTAAAGAAGTCTAAATAATTATGACAATTCTTGATAATTTCCACAACTATGGCACAATCCCTAACATCATGAAAACATCTTACACTATCTTAATTCCAAAAATTGCAGGCTCAACATCTTTGAAGGATTTCAGACCAATAAGTCTCATACATGGAATTTACAAAATTCTATCAAAGGTCTTTTCTTTTCTACTAAGAAGAGTTCTCCCTTCAATTATTTCTGATTCTCAGTTTGCTTTTATTAAAGGTAGGAGCATTCATGACTGCTCATTCTAAGCCACTGAATTGGTTCACCACATTCATTCAGCAAAGAAGCCTGCTTTCCTCCTAAAACTTGACTTCCACAAAGCTTTTGATGGTGTCTCCTGGAACTATATGGCGGTAATAATGAAAAAAATAAATTTTTCTGACACTTGGATCTCCTGGATGATCAACTGTTGGAGAAGGTCAACCACATGCTTCATGGTTAATGGGTCTCCTACAAAACCATCGACATTCATAAGGGAGTAAAACAAGGAGATCCTATGTCTCCCTTTTTATTTGTCATTGCAGTGGAAGGCCTTAAACAGATTCTTAACAAATGTATTGAGGATGGATTAATTGAGGGATTCCAGTTAGCTCAAGACTCTCCGCCAATTTCAGTGCTTCAATTTACAGATGACACCCTTCTTCCAACTGATAAAAAGGTGGTGCTAAATTATGTCCATCTTCTAAGATGCTTTGAACTCATATCCGGACTAAAAATCAACTTCGACAAAAGCTCTCTCATTGGCATTGAAGTCTCTGTTTCTTTTACAGAAGAATGTGCTTCTATCCTCAAATGCAGAATTTCATCTCTCACTATGACCTACCTTGGGGTTCCCCTGTCATACAAAACCCCAAATGTAAAGCATTGGGATCCACTTCTCAGTAAGTTCTCTTTTAAGCTTGCTTTATGGAAAGGTTCCTGTTTGTCTTATACTGGGAGCTTAGTTCTTGTAAAATCTGTTTTAGCTAGCCTTCCTTTATATCTCATGTCCATTTACAAAACGTCTGTCTCTATTTGTAATAAAATTGTGAGCTGTATGAGGAATTTTTTGTGGAAGGGAGATCCTGAAGGGCGGTCATTTTGTAAAATCTCTTAGGATTCAATCTACAAACCGATAGATTGTGGTGGTCTAGGGATTTGTCCTATTCCACTCAGAAATGCAAGTTTATTGTTCAAATGGGTATGGAAAATGAGAACTTCTCCATCGAACTCCTTGTGGTATGTGGTGGCAATGAAATTAAATAACCTCTCCTCATGGAACGATCTAAGCCATGACACATCAATTCACTTGTCTCACTTGTGGAGAGGAATTTATCAAGTCTGTATTTCAAACTCTTCATTATGGAATTTATTCATTGACACTTGCAGATTTGTTTTCGGAAAATGGCAATAAATTTCAGTTTTGGCAAGACCCTTGGTACAGCCTCTTCAACAACAATTTTATGCTCTTTTCTCTTTAGCTAGAGACCCCTCTATTCTGGTCTCTAAAGCTAATTCAGCTTTGTTAGAATGCACAGGGAGACCTGCCTGGCAAAGACGTCTCAGACTCAGTTTGCTAGAAGACCTGAACAGCTTAAAATTAAGGGTTTCTTCCATCCTTTGCAATGAAAATGAAGATAAAATAGAATGGTGTCATGAAAAGTCAATGGCTTATACGGTAAGATCCTTTGCTAGCCAATGTATGACTGTTTATAACTCTCCATCTCTCCATCAGTTTTCTTCCTGCTGGAAATCCATAGCCTTGCCAAAGATTAAATTTTGCATCTAGACAGCACTACACCAACGTCTGCCCACAAGACATATGCTAGCCATAACCTTCCATCTGCAGCTTCCATCCATTCAGTGTCCTTTTTGTGAAGATATAGAGACCCAAGACCATGTTC
>CANYLF011575349.1:0-13764 GCA_948193215.1 Bocquillonia castaneifolia | reverse complement strand
TGTGTGTGTGTATATATGTATAAGTGTGTATATGTATATATTGGGGTAAGTATTAGTAGTTATTTATTTACTGAGTTGCCAGCTCATCCCTTGGCATTATTTTTCAGGTGTTGAAAGCTATTTGATACAGAAAGTTCAAGTGCATTGCAATAGAAGTTTAAGGTTGGCCAGTGGAACATTAGTTTGTTTGTGCATTAGATTTGCATTTTGTATTATATATTTGTAGTTTGTTTTGGATTGAGAGTTAATAAGTATAATTTTATGTATTTATGAGAATTTATATTGAGAAGCTTGTTATATATCGAAAAGCTTGTTATATATTTATATTTATGTTATATATTGAGAATTTATGTTTTTTTTAATATATCGAAAAGCTTGTTATATATTTATATTTTTTTTGAGCCTGTTGGAGTTTATTTTCACAGAGGAAAATCGAAAATACTATTTTTAAACTGTGATTTTTATTCAAAAATTTCGTTTGGGTGATTTTTGGTTAACAACGATCGTTGCACTGTTCACAACGATCGTTGCTGTTTTAGCAACGAGCTCGTTGTTGATTCCCACGAGCTCATGTACCTTGTTGGAACTTTTGGCCATTTTCGTGCTTTTCACAATGATCAAAGCATTTTTAACAACGATCATTGTACTTTTGACAACGATCGTTGCTCTTTTAACAACGATCGTTGTGACCCAAATAAAAAAAAATTAAATTCTTGGAAGGGATTTCTATTTTAATTTTAATTTAAGATTATTTACTATTATTATGTGTTTAAATCCTTTCTATAATGTATTAATTTTGGGTTGTTACAGGTAATCTCTAGGTTAAAATGGTAGCAACTTAGGTTGTATTGATGTGTTGGTGGTATTTGCTCTCACTATTCGCATGTAATTTTAACTAATTATGGCTTGGTAATATAAAATTGACTCTTGTCTATATAGAAAGCCACTTTTGCATGCTTAAATGTTGTAAAAGGTAGGTCTATGCTTGTGTGTTTTACTTTCTTTAAGTAGTGGAAATGAAGGTAGATATAATCCTGTGAGTTGCTTATAAAAAATCACGCCTTGGGAATGCATAAGTCCAATCTTGGAATCTCTGTGTTTATTTGGTGTCTTATGCATTCTCAAGTGAATCGAGACTCACACCAATTTCTTTTCTCGATGCCTGTTCGAGTGGCGACTCACACTATTAGCTCCCTATGCTAAACGTATAGTGCCGCGGTCATCGCATGACTTGGATCACTGAGGTAACCCCTCTTTATCCACACCGCCCTTGTTGAGCAGGCCGAACTTTGGGGATCCCCTTTACTTCTACTTATCTATAACCCTAAAGACCGTGGCAACCATTTTAATTAAGGAGGAGGAGAACGAGTAGATGCTAGTGTATTACATTAGCAAGGTGCTCCATGATGCAGAACTCAGATAGTCAAAGTTGGAGAAATTAGCTTTTGCTTTGTTAACAACCACAGTAAAGCTAAGACACGACTTTGAAGCTCATCATGTAACAGTTAGAACTAATTATCCTTTTAGAAAGATCCTACAGAAACCAGAACTGTCTAGGAGGATGGCTACATGGGCGGTGCGCATAGGCAGTAAGGGGGTCCAGTATGAATGTCAAAAGGCATTAAAGGCCCAAGTGTTTGTAGATTTCATGGCCAAGTTCACAGGAATCACTGAAGAAGAACAACAAGGAATGCAGATGAAAGAAGAGTGGGTCCTGAACGTAGATGGGGCAGTTTGTACACAAGGATCAGGCTTAGGAATTGTCCTAAGGGGCCCTAAATTGGCTCAGTTCTACTATGTAGCAAAGCTAGATTTTTCATTAACAAATAATGTGGGCAAATATGAGGCACTTACATTAGGTCTGCAGCTGGTTAAGGAAATGGGCATTGAGAACTTGAGAGTTGAGAGTGACTCTCAACTGGTGGTGAAATAAATCATGGGTGAATTTAAGGTATGCCAGGAGGAATTGGGCAAGTATGTCAAGCACGTGAAAACACTTTTACAGATGGGAGAAGAAGGAGAAAAATGGGTACTGCAACAAATTCCCAAGGAAGAAAATGTCAAAGCAGGTCTTATAGCAAAAATAGTAGCAAATGTAGAAGGGAACAATTAGTCGGGAATTCAAGTTAAGATCCTCAGAAATCCATCAATTGATAGGAAGGTAATCATGCCTACATCCTTTGAAAATACCTACATGGCTACACTTGTGGACTATTTATTTGAGGGCAAGCTCCTTGCAGACCAAAAAGAAGCAAGAAGGATCATCCGCAAAGTAGTAGATCTACTACAGTTGGGAAAATGGTGAACTCAGAAGGTGATCATTCACTCATCCATGGATAATTTTCTTGTCAAAGGAATAAGGAGAATATATCCTAAGGGAAATTCATGAAGGTGAGTGCGGATGACATGAAGGGGGCTCAGCTCTATTGCACAAGGTGTTCCTTCAGGGTTATTATTGGCCCTCCATGAGGAAGGATGCAAAGGACATGGTGAAAAAATGTGGAAAATGCCAGGAGCATGCCAACATACCCCACAGACCTTCCCAGGAGATGCACCCAATTGGAGCAGCTTGGCCTTTCTCCTAATAGGGTATGGATATCCTAGGGCCATTTCCTCTAGCAACTGGGTAGAAAAAATTCCTCATAGTAGCAGTGGACCACTTTACTAAATGGATAGAGGTAGAATCGGTGGCTACCATAACACAAAAGAAATGCACTGATTTCGTATTCAAGAACATTTTCGCCAGGTTTGGGATTCAAGCATTGATCATCACCGACAATGGCAGACAGTTTGATAATGCCAAGTTCAGAGATTTTTGCAGCTCATATGGCGTGAACCTAAGGTACTCTTCAGTTTCTTATCCTCAGGCTAATGGCCAAGCAGAAACTGCAAATAGATTAATCCTGTAAGGGCTAAAGAAGAGACTGGACAAGGAAAAAGGAAAATAAGCCGAGGAACTTTACAATGTATTGTGGGCTTATCGCACAACGCCTAGAGAAACAATTGGAGAAACACCTTTTTCTCTAACTTATGGTTCCGAGGCAGTGATTCTAGTGTTGATGCGTCTAGCCACCGCCAGAACTAAGGAGGGAGTGTCACCCCATAATGAAGCAGAGATTAGAGCAAACCTAGATTTATTGGAGGAAAAAAAGAGAAGAGGCCAACATGATGATGGAGGCATGTAGACAGAAAATGGCAAAGTTCTACAACAGAAGGGTCAAAGAAAGGATATTCAAAGAAGGAGACTTAGCCCTAAGGAGAGCCGAAAGAAAGGATATTCAAAGAAGGAGACTTGGTCCTGAGGAGAGCTGACATAGGAAGAAGGGATCCAGTCCCAACAAAACTATTACCAAATTGGGAAGGACCATACCAAGTCTCTTATGTCTTGGGAAAAGGAGCATATAAGCTGATCATAATGAGCAAGAGTGAGATACCGCGCACATGGAATGGGGACAATCTCCGAAGGTATTTTCAGTGATGAAGGTAAAATTGCATTTTATTTATGTTAAGCTGAGAATGGCATGATTTGGGTAGTTTCTTTAGAAGAATAGGTGTTATTTGCTTTCATGTTAATAAGGGTACAAGGGCTATGTTTCCCAACCCACTAGTCATAATAAAAATCTGCCAACTTAGTCTATGTCCGTTTTTTCTAATATATATATATATATATATATATATATATATATATATATATATATATCATAGAATTTACCTCCATTGATAAACGGCCTAAGGAAAAGACCCTCATAAGGGCACATGAATGTATTCCTAAGGAAAACTCCCTCATAAGGGCAAATAAATGAATTTCCAAAGGAAAAGACCTTAAAAGACCCTAAGAAGGGCAAATAAATATAATTTCTAAAGCAAAGACTCTCATAAGGGCAAATAAATGAAGCTCCTAAAGGAAAAGTCCTTAGAATCACAAGCAAATAAATGTTTCAGGGCAAAGACCCTACTTGAGGTAGAAGAATACCAATTCTTTAGGTGAAGACCTTCATCGGGGTGAGCAAATAAAGTAAAAATTGCATGAAAGATTAATTTTCTTAGTAAAATGAAGCCTCTCATCAGGGCAAAAGCATAAAAAAGAAACCTTATAACCATAAAACCCTTTAATTAAGGTAAACACTTAAGAAAACCAAATAGAAAAACCAAGTATATGTGAATAAATCACTTCAAAGAAAAAACACAATATGGAGGAAAGTAATCAACCTTGTGGTCTAAAACCAGGATAGGTTAACAAAGGGTTAAACCAATTAACCTTAAGCATGATTATAATGTTTTTGCAAAAAACCTGATGCTATATGAAAATATATAATGAAAGCATTTAGTAAAAATAAAAGACTATAAGAGTAGTCTAAGTAACACCACAAGTATAGGAAGCCGTTAATGTCATTACTAATAAATAAATAGCTAAAACCAAGCTAAAGGCAGTACTGAGTACCAATGAAAGAGTAGCAATTGTTCAAAGTTTATATAACAAAAGGGTTACATCACTAAGGCGACTTAGGCAAATCTCTAAGGTCCTTCAAAGGAATATCATCAGAATCAGGGGAGGCATCATCTTTAGCTACTTCACCCATGATCTCGTCAACATCTCGAGGAGGAAAGGGCTTATCTGCGTCACTATCAACACCAGAGGGGGTAAACACTGGATCTACTTCTAGGATCCAATCGAAATCCATGTATGGATTCTTTTCCTTCAGCTTATCGACTAT
Source organism: Bocquillonia castaneifolia (assembly GCA_948193215.1). Classification (NCBI taxonomy): domain Eukaryota; kingdom Viridiplantae; phylum Streptophyta; class Magnoliopsida; order Malpighiales; family Euphorbiaceae; genus Bocquillonia; species Bocquillonia castaneifolia. Next base: position 9,049 of record CANYLF011575349.1, on the reverse strand, counting down.
ATCACACCTCTAGTTGACCATGGTTTGTAAACAGCCACCCCTACTGGCGTTAAATTTGTTGCCCCTCTCCCGTTGAGCATCGACTGACTCACTAAGCCTATCAATTTCTAGCTTCAACTTGTTAATTTGCTTAGCATGGGCAGCTTCCCAATCCTTTTTTGCTTTAGTAGCCAGATCCTTGGCTTTCTGGTGAATTGGGCCTTTTCATTGGTCCACTTCGTCCTCATGGTTTCTTTCTCCTCTATAGCGCTAGTTGCTTTATATGCAAAAGCCAGGCAACGTCTCTGAGCACTGCACATTCGAACAACACCCTACTAAAAGAAAAAGAGTAAACAACCAAAGGGAGGACGCATTAGAAGAGACTATGGTAAAAAAAACTATAGCAAAAATGATATATATATATATATATATAGGGAAGAGAGAGATGATAGTTACCTCAAGCTGCAAAGAGAGAAACCTACCCCAAAAGGATTCTTCTAATTCCATAGCAATAGTGGAATGATCATTAGTCACGAACAGAAAATTGGCTAGTTTCATAGCCACAGCATGATTGGACAAAGTCTTAGAGCCAGGAAACTCCTTCTGAAGCTCACTGATAATAGCTTCTCGGATAACATAAGGGGTAGCAGAAGTCTCAGGTGCTTTGATGGAAAGCTCTGCATCAGCAGAAGCCTTGGAAGCAACATTGGCTGCAGACAAATTAGCTATCCTAGTACCAGAAGAAGTCACTTTCTTTTCCTTCCTCCCAGCATCGGAAACCTCTATCTTCCTTTTGCTTAATTGATGAAATAGCTGTGGAAGCCACAAGAAACAGAATTTCAAATATTATCAGAATAATAAAATACCAGAAATAAACAGAAGAAAATAGCAAAGAAGCTACTACCAGAAGAGTCATCCTTAGGCTCATTAGAGGATATCCCCGCCCCATTATCTGAGTGGGCGTCAGAAATGACTTTCTTTTTCCTAATATGAGACGGGCAAGTTACTCCCGGTAATTCAACCAAGGGATGATCCCTTAGGAAATCTGTCAAATCTACTGGAGACAGATTAAGAATGTCTTTGATGCTCTATTTTTCAAGGTTAGTCAGCTCTGTCAAGTCTGGACCATCTAATTTGGGCAACCAAGCCTTGGGAAGATTACCCCAACCGAGGGGACAGCGAATAATAAGAAATTTGTCTTGCCAATTTTTAATGCCTTGGGGAATTCCATTAAAAACAGGAGCCTTATAACAGTGAAAACTATAATACTCCGAATCATTACGATCAATAAGGCTGCATAGTTTCTTGGCAGATGCAGGCATTAGAAAGGCATTCATTTTCTGCAGTTAATGTTTTGAGAGAATAGAATATCCGAGGTGTGGGGATGGATATGAGATAGGGGAATCTTATAAGCAATTAAAAGTTCCATTAAGTTAGAATTTAAAGGGAATTTCAAACCCAAGTTAGGAGAGGCTTCATAGACCATCACGTCGGTATCAGGCAAATCTTGTTGACAAATGAGCCTCTATCAGGCATTACTATCTCATAATCCTCAGGAATGGAATATTTGGCCTGAATTTTGGATACCTGGTGGGGAGTTAATTCGAAGGGAAGTCGACGAGCACTGGTGGCCATGGGGTAATAACGAGGAGCGACGTGTCTTCTCCTCAATGTAGCCCGGGGTGCTTCAGAGGGAGAAGCTTGATTCTCTACAGAATAGGAAGATGCATTATTTATACCTCTAATCCTATTTGGGTAAATGATTTTCAAGGCAGGGAGATAAAAATGGAGGAGTTGGAGAATCATGTATGGTGTCAGGTGACATTGAGTTAAATGGGAACCTAGATTCTATGAAAATATGATAAATTAACAGAAAGCAAATTAATACCCAAAGACAAAGTGAGAAGAAGGGTTAGAAGATCACTTACTAGATGATGAAATCGATGAGAAGCGATATCATGACGCGGCGGTGAACTGTAAAAGGGAAGCTGAAAGAGGATCACCGGAGAACAGTGCAATATAGAAGGGGAAAGGTGTTAATGAAAACTCAAATGATGGAAAACCGCAACGTCTTCTAGGGAGACGTGTGCATTAATAATTTTAAATTTTGAATTTTCAAAATTTAAAAGTTAAAGATATTTAAATTTGAGTGAGAAATCCAGGAGCGAGAATTATGTCTTTAACTTGATAAATCCCTTTAATAGGGGGGACATCTGATACGGATCATAAGTTATTTCAACTTTCCTTATCCAGTTTTCCAAGGAAAGTCTCGCTTAGTACATAGATGAGCCCAAAGTTTCATATAAAATATTCCTTAGGAATAATCAGATTTTAAGTTTACATGGGATCAAGCAGTTAAGATTCTCCAAGTTTATTGGAGAGTATATCTGCATTTTTAGTTAACGTAGTGGACGACACCACAACTATCCAACCAGAATATGTTCACCGATATTTGAAGAAACATGATCACGTTCCAACGTTCATTAAGTCACCGCTAGTATCCCTAATTTTGAGGGATCTCTATCGGCATTTAACGTATAAAAGAACTCAGTATTCATGATAAGGAGGTAACCTATTCAGAATACAGCTCTTATTATCACTTTCACGTATTTCATAAAGATATCTAACTTGAGCGTTAGATGGGTTGTTAAAAGGCAACCCACCTGACATTTCTTTTCTTTGAATACAGTTTGAAGCATACGAAGGAAAGGGAATTTGATTCAGATCGCATCAATCTTCGTTATCAAATCTCATATGTTTGCATTGCATCCATCACCTAGGAAAACACTTAGCAAACATTAGTATTACACAATATTTTGTATCATCAAAATCACTATTAAAACCTTGAGGTCCTTAGGGCTAACAATCTCCCACTATTAGAATCTTGAGAACCTTAGGGCCAACAATCTCCCCTTTTTTAACGATAACATTAGTGTAAATGACTAAATACTTCTCTCACTTTTTGGAATGGAAGATATATATAAAAATAAATAAAACATAAGAGATAAATGAATGCTAATTTTGGGATATCATATGATTATTCCAAAATTGCATCTTGTAATCCCAAAATAATTTCTTTGAGTCATGGGCGTGAAAGGGAAAACATAAGCGCGATCAAAGAAGTAGTAACTTGGATTTAAGAAAGGAATTAAGGACTCAAAACCCGGGCGTGATACACCAATCGTGGACGAGATTAGTGGATGGTCGCAGGCATAGTTGTCAAAGGCGCGACTGAGGTGCGAGGGGCACGGGACACGGGTCTTAGTGCCTTGGAGCCTTAGAGGCGCAGCATATGTAAAAGGCAAGCACCTTACCGCGCCTCATACAAGCAGCAAGGCGCATTTGAGGCGCCTTCTTAATATTAGCGTTTTTACAGTTATTCAATATGGGCCTTTGAATTTTTTTTAAGGGAATATGAGCCTTTGATTTTAATGTCAACAAATATTACCATATACTCTCCCACACAATATTATTCCTAAAAAGAAAAAAAAGACAGTAAAGGCAAAAATTTAGGGTAAAAAACACACCATCAAATTAAAAAAAACAGATCGTGAAAGAGAAGAAGGGCAAAGAAGAACTAAAGAAAAATTGAAGAAGAGAATAAGGCAACAAGATTAAGGCATGTTCATCAATATTTTTTAGTTTTTCCTACTCTTTCTCTTCTTTTTCACCTAATTCTTCCATCTTTTCTTCTTAACTCTTGACTGTGATTCTTCTTTTTTCCTCTTATATATCTTTTTACTTCTTGTTCTTCATTGATCTTCTTCATTCAAAATGCTAAAAGCCATCATCTTTTTCTCCCAAAAAACAATAATACCTTTTTAAAATTATTTTTCTTTTCTATTTATGATAAAATTTATTTTAATTGCTGCTGTTTTTATGGGCTGCCTACCTTGCTATTTTATTTTTTTTATTTTTATATTCTATTGTCATTGATGACTTTAATTAAACTCTTATTTAGCATTTATGTATTGATGAATTATTGAGTTTCTTTTTAATAAATATTATATTTATATGTTCTTTTTTGATTGGCTACCCACTGTTGTTTGTTTTGGTTACTAAATATATTTATATATTTCAGTTTGATTTTGCACTAAATGGAGACAACAAATATTAGTAATAGTGGTAGTACTCAAGCTAAAAATGATCCGGGATAGAAATATGTGGAAATGGTTAAACCATCCAATAAGAATGATTTAATTTGCAACTTTTGTAGTAAAGTCATAAAAGGGGGGATTTATCATGCCAAGCAACACCTTGTGGGAGTAGCATTGTATATATCTTAAAGATATTTAATCCTTTAGTCTGAGTACTTAGACTAGTTGATGGTGAGAAAAAGCTTGTAATAGGTTACATTTGTGAGGCTATGGACAGAGCTAAAGAAGTAATCATGAACACTTTCAATAAGAATGAAGAGAAGTATAAAGAAGCGTTCAGAATCATTGACAAGAGATAATGAGGTTATGAGGGGTTTGTGAAATGCTTTGGAAAGGTTGGTCCCATCTCTAGAAGAGCAAGACAAAATCAATGATCAACTATCTTTATACCAAAATGCAGAAGGGCTATTTGGAATGGAGTTGGACATCAGACATAAGACTACAGAATCTCCAGGTAAATTATTTTTTCGATATTCAATTACTCTTTCTTGAAGGCTATTGTGGAACATATTGGAGTGATAATTAATATTAATTATGTCTTAAATTATTTGTAGCCGAATGGTGGAAATTTTATGGCTCTTCAACTTCAAATTTAAGAAAAATTTTTGTCAAAGCGTTGAGCCATACTTGTAGTTCATCAGGATGTGAGCATAATTGGAGCACCTTTGAGCATGTAAGTAATTTCATGTACCTTATTTTTATTATTTAATCTTTTGTATGAAAGAAAAGGACCCACTTATGTAGTTACAAATTATTGATATTCTTGTGGATATTGTAGATCCATAGTAAGAAAAGAAATAGGCTAGCTCAAAAATGCTTAAATGATTTGGTTTTTGTGAAATACAATCGAGCATTGAAGCATCGATATGATAAACGTGACCGCATTGATCCCATTTCATTGCAAGATATAGATGATAGCAATGAATGGTTAATGGGTGTGATGGATGGTGAAGAAAATGATAAAGAAAATGATTTAGTGTTTGTTGGTGATGATTTGATGTGGGATGCGGTTACTAGAGCTAGCAGTGTTGAAGAGGATGACTATCATACTCGATCAAATAGGGGAAAAAGTATTGGAGCCTCATCCACATCAAGTATTAGGCCAAAACAAGTGGGAAAATAAAAAACATCTTCTCAAAAGAGGATTAGTCCTTTGGTACTTAGTGAGGAAGATGATATTGATATTGAGGAAGAAGGGATTAAAGAGGAGGAGGAGGAGGAAGATTATGAAGTGGTCGGCCCACAAGCGCACGAGTGTCGCTAAGTAATAAAGTGGGAGTACGGTTGTCGAATCCATGAGGAGTTGGCAGTTTTGGCTACCAATTTAGGATTTAAATGGTTATCCAAGCAATTGAAAAGGTTTTGAGATAAGCAAATAAAAATAACTATAATTAAAAGCAACAACAATTGGTAACTATCATTCATAAAAGAAAGGCAAATATCCTCACCAAATTTTCACTATCACAAACAATCAAATAAAAGATAACAAAACACATGATCAATAATCCAAAATCAATTAATAACTAAACACTTTAGGATGGGGATCCACCTAATCGCATGTGATTACCAAGTTGACTTAAACCATGGGTGAGGGGAGTTTTAGTAGCCCAAGCCTATCTCTAGGTCGAAGGCCATGAATCACAAGACATAAGAACAAGCTATCACCAATCCTATTAATGTTAAGCAATCCTATGCAAACATCACTACCCCTTTTTCCCTACTAGTGCCCTTGAAAGCTCTCATCGCCAAATCACACTAGCATCCTCAAATGTATGTCCACACCCAACAACATTTCTAAACATTCTCAAGCATTAAGCAAGCATTCATGAAGTGGCCACCATCACAAATACACCATTAAAGCACATATGAGAAACCCTATGAGAGAGAAAACCCAAATAATTACATACAAACACATTCTAAGCTTTATTGCATAAATTAGGTTTCACCCATCCTAGAGCATGTTAAACTACTCTCACATCATGGAAAATAAACATAAATTAAAGATAAAGATGATAATTGAAGAGATACTAGCCATATAAGCTTAATAGATAATGCTAGAGATAGAAAATCTTCAAAGGAAAATGATAGAAATTTGATTAATTCACAGATTTAATATTAATTACAACTTAATCTAAAGCTAATCTAACCTAAAATTACTAAAGGTAGGTGTTTCTCTCTCTAAAATCCTCTAATTTTCTCTCACTAGGGGCTAGGAGCCCCTAGAAAATGACCTGGGGCTTTGAAATCGGAGTTTTGGCTATTTAAAAAGCACACCATCACGCAGACACAGCCTAGGCCGTGTGCCATGAGGCGCACATGCCATCCTGGGCTGGGAGCTATTTTGGATGACTCCCTTTAATGGTGAGACACATGTCGTTCTTGCTGTGAGACACAGACCATGTCTCATTTTTGTCCTTGGTGGTTTCACCATTTGGTCTGTCTTGTAGAGGCCATATCTCCCCCATCCGGACTCCGAATTAAGAAATTCTTGAGGCTAAAATGAAGTTTAGGAAGTCTACTTTATTTTTTAGTTTTAAAATTTTTCTAATTTATCTATTTTCATTACCAAATTTCCCTTGACATTTTACTGCAATGTGGAAAACAGCCTTCGGAGTGCTTCTTGGTGCGTGGCTTGTATCTCTCTCATCTTACCACTAAATGGCCTGATTCCAATCGCAAATTGAAGTAGACTCAAAATGATATAGATATGGAGCTTGTCATCCCAAGATGCCTCCCACATTGCTCGCTCTAATCCTTCGAAGTTGACCGATCCGTTGAAACCACACTTAGGCCTTTAAGAGCTAAAATCGCAAACTGTGTCCAATGGTTCCCAAACTCCTTAAGCTTGCTACCTATGTCAAAATTACACAAAAAAAAGTGTAAATCACATAAGAAATCCCAAGGAGTGCAAATCAATTGAATCAACACTTGTACAGAGCAATAAGGGGGAAAATGCATGGTTAACACTTAGTTTTGGGTGAAATTCCTCCAAACTTAAGATCTTTAATCCCTAAATACTATATGTGTTTCACATATATCAAACTCCCCCAAACATAGCATTTTGCATGTCCTCAAGAAAACTATGAAGCACAAATAGGTAAGCAAGCAATCATAAAGCACAAACCCTAAACTACTCCCAATAACCCCCAAAGCAAGGTTAAAAAAATGGCCAATCAAGGTCTAAGAAGGAAATGCATAACTTAATCAATTAATCAAAAAGTTGCAAAAGTAAACATACTCAAATGCTAAGTCATAATTTGTACTTAATGAAAAATCATGCTAAAAAGTTTAACTTAAACACTCCGAGGATTAAGAATTTGGCAATTAAGCACCGATTCTAAGGGGTTTCTTTGGTAAGTAGATGATAAAAGGCTCATACTCCCAAACCTAACCCTTTACTTCCATTAGATCCCAAATTGGCTCCCTAAATCAAGATGGATCCCCACTTGCCATAAAGCCTAAAGCCAACTTATTCCATGAATGCAAGTGATGCAAAATTTTTCTTTCTTTTGCTTCCCTTTTCTTTCAATGGCAAATTTTTGCCTCATTCATAACAATTTATGTCCTTATTATGGAAACTTAGCTTCGTGTGTGCGAATGTTGACATTTGTGATGCTCATCCCCAGCTCTCCACTAAGGCCAATTTAAGGCACATTTGTGTACTCATAAGTGAGAAAATACTCACCAATTGGAGTAGATGCAAATAAAATAAACTTGCAAATGCAAAATGCAATTAATGTTGGCTTACAAAGGCTTTAAGGTAGAGTTTTAACCCACAAACAATGATTAGGGAGGCAATTAAGAACCTAATTTGGCAAAGGACTAAGGTTGGAGGTCAATTCCTCACTCACATACTCAATTGAAGACCCGATTACTCTCTACTAATGGACCTCGACTCCCAAAGTGCATTAAGTTAAAGAGTTTAGCAAAACTTCAAACTTTCCCCAATTAAAAACTAGCATCCAAAGTTCTAACAATTTACAAAAAACTCATTGATTAAGGGATTAAAGTGCACATTTCAATCCTAAAAATTGATTGACCTGAATAACCAAGCATCTATGTATAAACATTTACAAAAGGGATATGTATGTATGTATGTATGTATGTATGTATGTACAACTATTTACAAGAAGTAGCTATATCATGGAAAAATTAGGAGAAAATTTTGAAAAATTAAGCACAATTTAAGAGAAACACTAACAACATGAATTTCATTTTTTCAAAGTATAAAACATAAAAGCATAAAAACCTAGAATTTAAGGTAAACTAAGGCAAGAAAAATGAGAAACTAACCTTGTAGATGATTCAATCACACACAATTTCTTAAATTTGGAGGGGAAAGATAGCTACAAATAAGCATAATGAAGCTAGCAACAAGCTAGCTTACCCCCCTGTAACGATCCGAAACTAACACAATATAATAAGGATTAATATATAAAATTATTAATTAATCTTAAATTAAAATTCAAATAAAACTCCCTCCAAATTTTTTTTTCCTGAAAATGGGGTACAACGATCGTTGTCCAATTAGCAACGATCGTTGTTGGATGAACAGTGATCGTTGCGAAAACCTGAAAATTTGCCAAAAGTTCCAGTAAGGTACATGAGCTCGTGGGAAAATAACAACGAGCTCGTTGCTAAACAGCAACGATCGTTATGAATAGTGCAATGATCGTTGTGAACCAAAAATCACCCAAATGAAATTTTTGAATAGAAATCACAATTTAAAAACATTAATTTCGACTTTCCTTTGTGAAAATAAACTTCAACAGGCTCAAAATCAAATTATATATATATCAAACTTTTCAAACTATAAAATACAATAATATTTATAAACAAGTAACATTGAAAATTCCTTCAACATACAATTAACCGAAAATCAACTTTATGCAAACATTTACTTCAATTTACAC
>CANYLF011575208.1:0-10781 GCA_948193215.1 Bocquillonia castaneifolia | reverse complement strand
TCTCTTTTATGACGTCTGTAATGGTGCTAAAATTTTGCTTTTAGCAGCTGTGTTGCTCGATTTTTATCCAGTCAATTGAAACAAAATTTTTGTATGTATGTTCTATAAATTATTGGGCTTAATTTCCAGATGTTATTACATTCTGCCCTGGTCATGTGCAAGCAACCAAATATTTTTTTTGGCTTGGGTTTTAAATTAATAAGGTTGTCTTTCTGTCAATAATTTTTTTTTTTTATCTTTTATCAGTTCTATAACCAATAACGGTGCCTTCGATAAAACTAGAATTTTTATACAATTTTCTTTATGCTTTAGGTCTTGATGATTGCAATATGCAACAAAAACCATTTATTCCAAAATTTATTTAATTACCGGCAAGATCTCATATATAAAACATGTTTATGACAGTGTTAATTTATTATTATTATTATTATTATTATTAGCAGAAGAAGAAAGGTTGATCAAATTTTCTTTTGTATATATGGGTTCAATGTATTGGTACTATAACGGTTCTGTTAAGGTCCGTTAGAGTTAGGGTTTATGTGCATCATTTTAAAAAGTTAAAGGGTTTAATTGAGATAGTTTGAAGTTTAGGGACTGAAGTGAGAATCACTATATAATTTTTGGGATTATTTGTACCTTTTGCCAATCTAAAAATCTGTTTATTTTTAGTAATTTAAAATACGTTCAATTTGAATGCGCGACGCGCTGAAACCTGTGCATTTCTTTGCTGTCCCACTTTCTCTTGTTTACCGCCTACTTCCGGTTATATCCACTCTCGTTTCCAATACATTTTCTCTTCTTGGGTTAAAATATGCTTTTCTTTCACAAGACATTTTTTTGGGGTTAAAATATGTATTTTTTCTTATAAAACTTAATTTTAGTTTCAACCCCTTTATCACAATTTTTTATATATATTTTTAATGATTGGATTTAACTAATGTGATTAACTTAACTGAAATTCAAAATTCAGAATTTATTTTTGTTTCTGAAATTCAAATTTCATAATTTATTGTCCTTTTGAATTCATTCCTCAGTTGTTTTCATTTTATTTGATAAATGCTTTGATTACTTTCATTTAGATTCACATAAAAAATTCCTTGTCCTAAATCGACTCATGATTTTGTACTATTATTTAAGGGAATGTAATATTATTTGTTACTAAAATAATTTCAAAAAAGATACTTTTTTTATAAGGAATTGAAAAGGAATAAAATTAATTAAAACAATGATAATTTCAAAAAGATACTTATTTCTTAAAAAAATTAGGAATTGAAAAGGGATAAAATTAATCAAAACAATGATAAACATATCAAATTAAAAATTGATAAACACATCCAATTAAAAATTGATAAAATTAATGTGATTTATAATGTTTTATATACAATTTATTCACTTAAGAGAAATAAAATAGTCTTCCAAAATACAATATAATAATAAAGACATATGTAATTAACTAAGTCAACTCAAAAAAATTGATAAAATAAAATTTATTTTAGTAATATATTTATATAAATTTAATTAATGTCGTAGGCAAATGTAGTAACAATTTTAATTTCATATATACAGAATCAAAATTAAAGTAAAGGAAAGAAAAACAAAAATATCAGAAAAAGAAAGTGAGCATGAAAAACACCAATTAAAGGACGAAAATCCAATTTAAAAGGAAAAAAAAAGAATACTACTATATATATACTACAAAAAGAAGAAGAGTGGGAGAGAACCGGCTGAGCAAGTAACCGAAGAAGAAAGCGGAGAATCAGGCTAAGAAACTGCAGAAATTGAAATAATATTAGTGCAATTCTACTCTACAGTAGGGCGTCGCCTTTGATATCATTTTCCATTTTCTTTTCCTACAAACCAAACCTCACCACTAAAAAGTCCACTGTTCATCAACTCAACCTTTCTTTTTCTTTCTTTCATTCTTCGGCATTACTATGTAAAGCCCACTAACATATAAACCTCACCCACCACTTGAATACATTTTTACACATTACTCTTTTATGGCGGCCATGGCTCTGCTTCATTTGTTTGAGTTTGGTTTGATTTACATTGGCCTTTTTCCCAGTTTCTGTTTTGCAGCAGACCCTACTGTTTCCTATGACATGAGACTCTCTTACATCACTGTTTCTCCACTTGGTGTTCCTCAACAGGTTTTCTTGATTTTTCTTCCTTCTCTTTATTTTATGTTTATTTATTGTGGGCTTTATTTGAATCTTTTATTTATTTATTTTTTTTTTTGAAATTTTTGTTATAGTTTCTCATTTCGATCTGCTGAACGTTATTGTACATGTGGGTTTTTGGTGTTCGGGTTTTGGGTTTATTTTATGTATTTTTAACTTCTGAGAACTGCTTGTAATTATGTTGTTTTGTGTTTTTTATTCATTCGTGTGATTTGGGTATTTTGTTATTAATGATCTTATGCATGAGTCCTGTTTCTGCTTTCTATTAGTACTGAAAATCTTGTGTTTTTTTATCATTTACTTTTGGGTGTTTTTCACTGTACGGTGTCAATCACTGAAAAGTTGTTTTAGTTTATTGCATTTTTTTAAAAGTGCTTTTCCATATTTTTCTTTAAATTCCAATTCAAAAAAATTGGGATTGTGTTTGGTGTGCTGCATATTAACAAAGATTATCTGCTTAATTAAGATTACTTTGTAATTTTATGATTACAGGTTATAGCGGTTAATGGAAAGTTTCCTGGTCCTCTTATCAATTCTACTACTAACTACAATGTTGTTGTTAATGTCCATAATGATTTGGATGAAAATCTCCTTATGGCTTGGTAGGCTTTTATATGATAACTCCTTTTTCATTCCTTTACTTTGTTTGAAAAAAAAAATTATAATAATCCTGGTGGATTACTGTGACACCTTACAGGCCTGGAATTGAAATGCGGCGTAATTCATGGCAGGACGGTGTTCTTGGCACTAATTGTCCAATTCCTCCCAAAAATAACTTCACCTATAATTTTCAAGTTAAGGATCAGATTGGGAGCTTTTTTTACTCCCCATCCCTGAATCTTCAAAGGGCATCTGGCGGGTTTGGCCCCTTTATTATTAACAATCGAGCTATTATTGCAATTCCTTTTCCCCAGCCAGATGGTGAAATCATCGTTCTCATTGGTGATTGGTATACTAAAAGCCACAAGGTTAGTATTATTTTTTTACTCTTGACATTTTCATGTGCAATATTGAACTCGAACAGAGGCTATGGTGAATGTATCAGGAATTGAGGACTACCCTTGACTCTGGAAAAGAACTTGACATGCCGGATGGAGTTCTAATTAATGGGAAGGGTCCTTTCAGATATAATACTTCACTTGTGCCTGATGGTATTGACTATGAAAGTATTCAAGTTGATCCGGGTAATTATTTTTTAGCATGCATACTAAGAAACATGTTAAATCCTTAAGCATTTTGCCTTCTGTAGTTCTGGTTTTCTATTGATGATATCATTTTACCAAATTTGTTTCTGAAATTTAGCTGCAATAAGCTCAAGTGTTAAATTTAGTAGTTGATTAGTCTCTGAGCTTTAGCTCAAAGAGAACCAAACCTTTCAGTGTTAAATTTGTTTCCTTGGTATACTTGTACTGCATGATTTAAGCAACTGTTCTGATGTCAGTAGCTTATAAATTGAAATGTTTGAAGTTTTAATTGGCAAAGGTGTTTCTTTTGCAGGAAAAACTTATCGATTTCGTGTGCATAATGTTGGAACTTCAACCGGTTTGAACTTTAGAATTCAGGGTCACAATCTGCTGCTTGTGGAAACAGAGGGACATTATACATCTCAACAGAATTTTACAAGCTTTGATATTCATGTGGGCCAGTCCTATTCGTTTTTGGTCACAATGGATCAAAATGCAACTTCTGATTACTACGTTGTGGCTAGTGCTCGATTCGTAAATGAATCAATTTGGCAAAAAGTTACTGGTGTTGCAATCTTGCATTATTCCAATTCAAAAGGACCAGCATCTGGTCCTTTACCAGAGGCACCTAGTGATATTTACAACCAGTGGTCGGCAATGACCCAGCCTAGAGCCATCAGGTTAGTTTATGGAAGTTTGAAACATTGGTTGATAGTATAGAGTTTTATAATCATCTTTTTTTAAATATGTAGTAGTAACTTTTTTGTGTTAAATATGATATAATTGCATTTGATGCTATTTTCTTCATGATGTTGTGATATGCGACTCCAATATGACTTGCCCACAAATTCATACTTTTATTCCTTTTGATGATGAATAAGATTAATGGACTTCCCTTTCAGAAGTTCAAAAACGAAACATGTACTCTTGCCAAAAAGAAGAGAGGAAGATTATCCTGAATACTTGTGCAAATTCCTTTTGATTTCTTTACTTTTGGCGAGGTAAATTCTACTGTAGCTTTGTCGATATTAATGTCATCTTTTTTTATGTGAATAGGCAAAATACAACTGCAAGTGGAGCTCGCCCAAATCCACAGGGTTCTTTTCACTATGGTCAAATCAATATCACTGCTACATATATTCTAAGGAGCTTGCCACCGGTTACTATTGATGGAAAATTGCGTGCAACAGTGAATGGGATTTCATTTGTCAATCCTGACACACCGATCAGACTTGCTGATCAGCACAATGTGAAGGGTGATTACAAGCTTGACTTCCCTGATAAGCCACTTGATCGGACTCCCCGAATGGATACATCTATCATTAATGCTACGTACAAGGGGTTTATCCAGATCATATTGCAGAACAACGACACAAAAATGCTAAGCTTTCATGCGAATGGTTATTCATTTTTTGTGGTTGGGTAAGCATGTTCTGTATATTCTTAATATACTTGCTTCTTGACTTGTGAAGTTCTTTAGTGATCTGATTTTTAAATGCAGGATGGACTGGGGAGTGTGGACTGAGGACAAAAAAGGTTCATATAACAACTGGGATGCTATTTCTCGCTCTACAGTAGAGGTTTGTTTATCTGTATAGATTATTTATTGCTATGTATTTTCGAAGGATGTGGCAATTGAAGTTCTTTTCTTGTCACTAAATAACCTTATCGCAAGATAACTACCACACTATAAGTTAATATATTATGCTTAGGAAAAGCTAATACATGTTGAGCAGACTTATCTGGTAGTTTCTTAATAATCTTGATGAAATAGCAGGTTATCTTCTTAATTCATTAGCCTCGTTTGTGTAGGTTTACCCTGGGGGATGGACTGCTGTCCTCATCTCTTTGGACAACGTTGGAGTATGGAATCTTAGAGTCGAAAACCTCGACAGATGGTATCTGGGCCATGAAACATATATGAAAATCATCAATCCCGAGGAAAATGGGGCTACAGAGATGGGTCCACCTGACAATGTTAGATATTGTGGTGCCCTTCAAGGCTTGCAGCCGTATGTGTCTCAGATCATTAATTTTAATAAAATCTTATGATTTTCTGTTTGTTCTCTGTTGTAAACAGAACAGCTAATACTACTGTTTGTTTCTTCAGGCAACAAAGCTCCTCCTTTGCTATATCCTTTCTCATTGACAAATCGAAGCTGTTTTTCCCTCTGCTGATGGCACTCTGCGCTTCACTTTTCATTTTCAGCTAAACCTTTCTGGCAGTTGGAAAGGAGTTGAACAGTTGAGGCTGTTATTGCTTGTATTGGTTAGTTTTAGGTACAATGTTAATTGTTTGGGATACTTGATACTTCATACTTGTACTGCATAGTGGATTAGCTTTTGAAATCTGAGTCTTGTTGGTAAAAATTTTTCAGGGTGTTGATGACATTTCATTTTTTTTTTTTCATTTTAAATTGGGTATAGGATGTTGTTCAATGGGTATCAATCATTATTTTTCTAAAATGTATCTCTAAGTTACAAACCGGATACTGATTAGTGATTACTCGTTTCTTTTGGTACATTCTTAGTTCTTTTTATACATGAATTTTGTATAACGCTTTGATTTAATTTTCATGAAAAAATAGAATTCATTTCCAAATGAATCCTATGTAGAATTCATTTCCAAATGAATTCTTGTATTTGGTATGATAAACAAAATATGGAATTTAAGGGTATTTTTTTTGTCATAATAAAAATTTTATCACTTATGATTCATTTGTAAATTTAAAAGAGTTTGATTTACTTATAATCAATTTCATATAATTTAAAAATTAGAATTACAAATGAATTCTATGAATTTTATAAAATTTATTTATATCAAAAGACGAGTAAATCTCATCCACAAGTAATTAAGAAGCTGACCGACCATTATTTTAGTAATGGATATATAAGTCAATTTTATAAAATTTATTTATATTAAAAGACGAGTAAATCTCATCCACAAGTAATTAAGAAGTAATTAAGAAGCTGACCGACCATTATTTTAGTAATGGATAGATAAGTCTCTTTTGCATTGTTGTTTAGGGGTAAAAAATCATTTTTTTTTAATTTTTCTATATTAATTGTCTTTTTATAATTTTTTAAAAACTGCTTTTAGATTATTGGTTTTCAAAAAACACTTACATATCTCTTTTTTTCATTAGCAATTTTTCAAAACTGAAAAAAAATAAAAAATAAAAAATGCAATTTTGAAAGTGCAATTCCAAACCGTCCTATAGTTAAATAGTGAAAAGACCAGTAGCATTTTCCAAGTAACGAATATATGGAAGAATGATCAAATTAGTATATCAATTTGTGACATAGTATCAAATTAAGGAAAGTTGGGAAAAATCAGCAATTTTATCCTATAACTTCTATTTAGCGGGTCAAATAAGTACAAAATATCAATTATCATTTTTTTAAAATTTATAAAAAAAATCATTGTAACAAAATTCTATCTAATATTTTATATGTGAGTTATAAAATATTGAATTCAAATTTTAACAAATTAAACAAATAATTTTGATCAATAAATTATTTTTAAAAATTGATTAATGAAAAAATTAAATGAATCATAAAAATATAAAATATATGAAAATTGAATAATTTTTGTATAACAATATAAAATAATATGCTAGAAATATTTTGATAGTTAATGATAGAATTTGATTAGCTTTACATAGTTAATTTGTTAACAAAAAAATAATTTAAAATTATACTATTGACTAACTATTTGATAAATTCGAAAATTAAGTTAACTAAAATCCACCAAAGACTATTCCAATAAATTTAACATATAATTGATTTTTTACACAAAAATGGTACCATTTGCATATATATTTTTTTATTTTTTATGATTTTTTAAAGTTCTTTTGATTAAAAAATCGAAAAAAATAATTTATCAATCAAAAATTTTCAAAAATATTTTAGAATATAAATTAATTTTTTCAACTAACATAAAAAATTAGGTGAAAATATATTAAAAGCAATTTTTTATGAATTTTTTTTAAAAAAATCATAATTGGCATTTTGCACCTATTTGGCATGTTAAATATAAGTTGGAGACTAAATGACTGATTTTGTCCAACTTTTCTTAATTTGGCTCCGTGTCACAAGTTAATGTACCAATTTGACACTTCTTCCATAATTAGTCAAATAGTCAAAAGATAAGTACCATTTTCTGAATCAAATAGCTAACACATATCTTCGATTTAGATAATTCTCGGTGTGATTTGAAAATTATAAAATTCTGCATAACCCTAATATGTAATACTAATAGCTTATCATAGGCACACTTATAGATTAGTTATCCTAATTACTCGCATTTAAAAGATTAAAAAGTTTTCTTTTCTTCCTAAAAAAAAAGAAAAAAAAGTTAATTTAAAAAAAAAGAGAATAAACAGTTGATTCTTTTTAAATCTCAGTTATTTGTATATGAATAGTTTGATGTTTTTTTTTGGAAAGAAATGGTATCTTTACTCTTTTGAGCAGGTAGGATGAATAATTTTGATGATTCCAATTTGAATTTAAAGAATTTTTTAATGAAAAAGAAATACAAAAAAATAGTTTATTTTCTTACATTTTCATCTAATTTTTTTATATGCCAGTTTTAAAAAATTAATATATATATATATATATAAATAATAAAGTGAAAACATAGGCATTGTTTAAGTTGCTTTCTATTTTTGTAATTTTGTGAGATTTTTAAATTTTTAAATATTTAATTTTTATTTATTTATATTATGATTGGTAGAAATTAATTTACACATTTTTTAATTAAAAATATTATACATAAATAATATAAATAAATAAGACTATATTCACTTAATATTTAATACATATAAACTTCATTAAATGACTTCATAGAAAATTGTGCAAAATAAATATTCTAAATAAATAATCCTATATTTATTTAACAATTAAATTTATAAACTTATTAAATGACTTTATCAAAAAATTTGTAAAATAAATGACACTATATTCATCGAATCAAATACAATTAAAAAATAAAAAAACTTGAATTTTATATATTTTTTTACGAAACCTAGAAAAATAAACACATTTTAGATAAAAAAATTTATTTGAATATATAATATTTTGATTATAAAATTTACAATAATATGATAATTATAATTATGTTATTCATATCAAAAATTATTTTTTTATTGGTTTAACTCTATTTAAAAATATAAGTTTTATATTTATTTATAATTAAAGGGAGGCCAGATCAAATGAAAGTTAATATTTTAGACTTATAAATTAATTTTGAAAATTTTTTAAGTGAACATTACTTAAGTTAATATTTTTAGACTTATAAATTAATTTTGAAAATTTTTTAAATGAACATTAATTAAGTAAACTGTAAGAATAAATTCAATTTATATTTAAATATTTTTTTACTAAAATGTTTTTAATGTTATTATATTTTAAAGAGTAATGAAAAAAAAGTATATAAAATACATACAAATAATTAAATATAAAATAAAATTTAATAAAGTTATTATATTATAACTATATAAGTAGTGGTTGTTTTAAGTAAATCAAATAATTAGTGTTTTTTTGTTACTGCAGCCGGACTTAACTGCTCCAGGAGTTAATATACTAGGGGCTTGGCCAACAGCTACTCATCCAACTACTTTAGAAGAAGATAAACGTTCGGTGAATTGGAATTTTCAGACAGGAACATCCATGTCTTGCCCTCATGTTTCTGGAGTTGCTGCTCTTGTTAAATCTTCACATCCTAATTGGTCTCCTGCGGCCATTAGATCTGCTCTAATCACCACTGGTAAAACAAAATTCATATATACTACATGTTAATTGGGATATCTAATCTAATTAATGTTTTCCCTCCTGGCAATTAAGCTTCTACAACGGACACAACCTCTGATACCATTCTGGCTGATGACTCAACAAAAGGTTCAAATCCTTTCGACATTGGAGGTGGCCACATTCACCCATTAAAAGCATTGGATCCTGGTCTAATTTACGACATCAAACCTCAGGACTACATTATTTACTTGTGTAACGCTGGCTACACCAAAACACAAATAAAGGCTCTTGTTGGGACTGGCGTCACAATTAGCTGCTCTTCCATACGCAAAATAACCAACGCTGACATCAACTATCCTTCCATCACTGTCCCCAATCTACAATGCTCTAAGACCCTAAAGAGAACAGTTGCAAATGTTGGTCGAAACAAGAATGCCATATACTTTGCTACCATTGTCAAGCCCAATGGAGTCGACGTTGTCATTTGGCCTCCGGTTCTCTTCTTTTCCTTCTTCAGGCAGGAACTCTCCTATTTTATCACTCTTAATCCAATGAAGAAATCTCAAGGCAGATATGATTTTGGTGAAATTGTTTGGTCTGATGGTTTTGGCCACTACGTTAGGAGTCCACTTGTAGTGATGGTGAACACTGCTGATTCTACCCATCTTCACACCACCATTTAGATTAGAGCCTTAATTAATCTTCAGTTGTTGTGTGAGTCCAATCAATAATCACCATTCATCACATATGTGATTCAATAATATTGAATGAATTATTGATATGATTTTAATGTTTGTTGTACGTGTAAGTCCAATAATCACCATTCATCACATCTAATTAATTAGATTAAATTAAAATTATCCGATACACCAAATATTTCTATAATTAATATCATTTTGGGAACCAAAAACATTTTTATTTATAAATTACATAAATACCTTCATTGGAATGTCCCAATTTGGGACATTAACATTTATTCTAATTAATATTGCAAACGTTTCAAGTTGAACATTAATAACTTTCTATTTACAAAGCATAGAAAAAGTTATCATTGTTGTAAGAACGTGAATGAACAATATACATGTGAGTGTATAGTAGCAAATAGTAGTTTTAAAACCTCTATATAAACTGAACCTTCATTCAGTTATAGATATAGAAAATATATGCAAAGTTTATAGTTCTTAAATTCTCTCAAAATTATTCTTCTATAAAATATTTATCTTCTAATTAAACACTACTAAAACCAAGTAAAAGTAATTCAATCTCAATTTTATAACAATAATAAAGGTTTTATCATATTATTTGCTTATAAATCGACAAATAGTTGACAAACCAACTTTCATGTTGATAATAGTTGAAACATTAACACAAGCCACCGTTCATTAATAAATAGATAACAGCCAAGAGTTGAAACATTAACACAAGCTACCATAAGTCGGTAGCTAACAGGTGCATAATAAGAAGCACTCTAAAGGATTACTCATCATCCCTTGATTCACTGTCACTGCCACTGCCACTGCCACTGCCTTCTTCTTCTTCAAGAGGAAGGGGGTCATCACAGCCAATGTGAAAACCGCGAGCAGGATGAAGCATATATGCAGGACAATCGTGACAACCTCTCACAGTTGGAGCACCTGAAAAAGAGGAGGAAGAAATAAAAAAAAAA
>CANYLF011575075.1:0-11474 GCA_948193215.1 Bocquillonia castaneifolia | reverse complement strand
CTCCAACCATACGCCGGCACCCGAGATTCCTGTAAGTGACTGGAGTTCAGACGTGTGCTCTTCCGATCTTGTACTCAGCTTCAGCTATGGACAGACAGACTGAGGTCTACTTCTTGCTGTTCCATGAGACTAAAGCTTGTCCTAGAAATTGACAGCTTCCTGATGTGCTCTTCCTATCCACATGGCTTCCTGCAAAATCAGCATCACTATATCCTACTAAATCAAGTATGGTATCTTTAGAATACGATAGACCTACGTCTTGGGATCTTACAAGATATCGGATTATCCTTTTAACAGCAACAAGATGTGATTCTTTAGGGTCAGCTTGAAACCGTGCATAAAGAAAAACACTGAAATGAATATCAGGTCTACTTGATGTAAGATAGAGTAAAGAGCCTATCATACCTCTGTATAGTTTGCATTAAATTGATTTACCTTTTTCATCCTTCTCCATTTTGATTGTGGTGATCATTGGTGTTTTGCTCTCTTTAGCTTCAGTCATCTTGAATCTCTTTATCAGTCCTTTTAAATACTTTGACTGATTTATGAAGATTCCATCTTCAAGCTGTTTGATCAGTAGTCCAAGAAAGAAACTTAGTTCCCCCATCATGCTCATCTCAAACTCATTCTTTATAAGAGTGCTGAACTCTTTGTAAAGCTTTTGTTGAGTTGATCTGAACACAATGTCATCCACATAGGCTTGTACCACTAAAATCTCAACATTGTGACTTTTGGTAAACAAGGTTTTGTCTATCTTTCCTCTCACAAACCCATTGTCAAGCAGAAATTTACTCAGTCTCTCATACCAAGCTCTAGGAGCCTGTTTGAGTTCGTAGAGTGCTTTTGTTATCTTGAACACATGATCTGGATAAGTGAGGTCTTCAAATCTAGGCGGCTACTCCACATATACTTCTTCTTTGAGGAATCCATTTAGGAAGGAACTCTTGACATCCATTTAATAAAGGAGAAAGTTTTGTAGCAAGCAAAAGCACACAGTATTCTGATAGCTTCAAAACGTGCCACTGGTGCAAAGGTTTCTTCAAAGTCTATTCCTTCTTCCTGGTTATATCCTTTAGCCACAAGTCGAGCTTTATTTCTTACAACATTCCATCATTCATCAAGTTTATTTTTGAACACCCATTTGGTTCCAATTACCGGCTGATCCTTGACTCTGGGTACTAAGTGCCATACTTTGTTTCTTTCAAACTAGTTCAACTCTTCTTGCATGGCAACAATCCAGTTTTCATCTTGTTGAGCCTCACTTATTGTCTTAGGTTCAATCTGAGACACATAAGCTACATTTCCCATTAATCTTTTGAGCTCCTGCCTTGTTGTGAATCTAGTTGAGGGATTTGTCAAAAGATTCTCTGGTGGATGATATCTATGAGATCTCCATTCTTTGGGTAACTCATTTGCTTCATCTTGTCATTCATTCTGTTGAGCTTCAGCTTCAGGGTTCTCTTCTTGATTTCCTTCATGTTCCACATTCTGTTGAGTCTGATCATTCTCAGGTTCAACCTGTTCATCATTGTTTCCTACAAGAATTTCTCCAACATCTCCACTAGATATATTTTGGTAAGCTTCTTTAAAGATAACATGAATTAACTCTTCAACAAGTAAGGAATGCTTATTAAATACTCTATATGCCTTACTCTGTTCAGAATAACCGAGAAAGATACCTTCATCACTTTTAAGATCAAACTTACCAAGCTGAGTCTTATCATTATTGTGAATAAAACACTTACATCCAAAAACTTTGAAGTAGCTTACAGTGGGTTTCCTTTCCATAATTCATATGAAGTCTTCTTCACTTTGGATCTCATTAATGCTCGATTTTGAATGTAGTAAGCTGTGTTGATAACTTCAGCCCAGAAATACTTTGGAAGATTAGCTTCATTCAGCATGGTTCTTGCCATTTCTTATAGTGATCTGTTTTTCCTTTCCATAACTACATTTTTCTGTAGAGCTCTTGGAGTTGAGAAGTTATGGCTGATTCCAAACTGGTCATAGAGTTCCTCGAAGGATTTATTATCGAATTCTCTTCCATGATCACTCTGAAGAGCTATTATATTGTATCCCTGCATGTTTTGAATCTTTTTGCATAGACTAGCAAACTTGTCAAAAGCTTCATCCTTGTTTTCCTGAAACAAGGTCCATGTGAATCTGGAATAATCATCAATGATTATAAATGCATATACCTTACCTCCTAGACTACATGGAGTGATGGGTCCAAACAAGTCAAAATGAATCAATTCTAAAGGTCTAGTAGTTGAGACTATTCCTTTGGACTTGAAACTTGCTTTGGTTTGTTTTCTAAGCTGACAAGCATCATAAACAGTATCTTTTTCATACTTCGGCTTAGGAAGACCTCTCACAAGATTGAGCTTAGATAGCTTAGAGATGATATGCATAGATGCATGACCTAATCTTTTATGCCACAACCAATTTTCATGATTAATTGAGTCTAAACAGAAATTACTTACTTGAGTTTCATCAAAGTCAATCACATATATGTTTTCTTATCTCTTACCAACAAACACAGTTTGACCATCCTGAATGCCTTGAATCTCACAATGATTAGGTTCAAAAATTACTCTGAAGTTTTTGTCACAAAGTTGACTCACACTTAAAAGATTGAACTTGAGATCTTGCACTAATGACACTTCATTGATTGTTGTACTTAAGCCAATTGAGCCTCAGCTAATGATTCTTGATGTATTACTATCCCCGAAACTCACTGATCCTTTATTCTTCAGTTCCAATCTGGTGAACAGAGATTTGTCCCCAGTCATGTGCCTGGAACAAGCGCTATCCACATACCATTCGTTTAACTTCTGCTTGCTCTTCAGGCATACCTCAGCTTCAGAGGATTTTGGTTCAGACTTTTGAATCTTTTCTTTGTTAGTTTCAAATTTGTCAGCTTCAACTTCTTTTGCCATCAGACAGAGATTTGCCACTTCTTCAGGTTCAATGCTACCTTCTAAATCTGAGCTTTCACTTCCACCTCAAGTGACTGCCAAAGCCTTCTTTGTCTTCCCTTTAATCTTCAGTCTCGAGCAACTAGTCTTGACATGTCCCGGTTTGTTGCATTCGTAGCAAATGATTTCATTGCTATCTTTCTTGTAGTCAGGTTTAGATCCCAAAAACTTCTTCACATTTTTTCTATATTACTTTCCTCCTTCTGAACATTCTCTTGAATTTTTTTTTGGTGATAAGACCAACTTCTCCTTCAACGCTTGAGTCTGAGTCTTCAATAGTTTCTGATTTGAGAACCAAATCTTTCTTCTTTTTGACTTCTGAGATTGATGCATTCTCTTTGTCTTTCATCATAAGCTCATATGCTATTAGAGAACCAACGAGCTCATCATAAGATAAGGTGTTAAGATTCTTAGCTTAAGTGATCATCGTTACCTTGGTTTCCCACTTTGTTGGCAAAGATCTCAGCGGCTTCTTGACTTGTTCATTCTCTGCAACATCTCTTCCATAGCTCTTCAAGGTATTGACAATCTCAGAGAATCGATTATTTAAATCCTGAATGGTTTCTTCTAGTTTCATGGTGAAGAGATCATAGTCCCTTAACAACATGTTGATCTTTGACTCTTTGACCTGGCTTGTTCCTTCATATGTCACCTGAAACTTATCCCAAAGTTGTTTGGCTGACTTGATATGAGAAAGTCGATTATACTCAGATATCTCAAGGGCACAGTGAATGAAGTTCAGTGCCTTAGCATTGAGAGAAATTTCTCTCTAATGAGCATCGGGATACTCATCTTCAGTAGCATCTCTCATAGTGCCATTTGCTCCAGCAATCTGAGGAGTTTGTGCTCCATTTCTGATGATCTTCCAGCAGTTTCCATCAGCAGCCTGAATGAAGTTGATCATCATGTTCTTCTAGTATTCATAATTAGCTCCATTTAGAAGTGGAGGTCTGACAGTTGATCCTCCTTCAGTAGCTCCACAGAGATTGTAGAAGACATTTTGATTGTTGCCACCTGGTCCACTACTACTAGCCATAGATCCTCTTTTAGAAAAAGAAATAACAAGCTTTTTGAAGAGCCTGCTCTGATACCAATTGTTGGTCCCAAGGCGAGTATCAAGAGGTGGGGGGGAGGTGAATTGAGTCTTTTTTTGAAAATTTTAAGTCTGTTTGATTTGAAACTAAAGCTATATTTGAAACCAATCGTTTAATAAAAACTTTTGACAAACTAATTTTTAATTTTCAAAAGTATATCTATAGATTGAAAAACATTTTACTAGATCTAAGAGAATTTGAAAATATAACTAAATATTTAAGGGTGAAACTGAGAGAACAGACTGAAATTAAAACAAGAAAATAAAGAGAAAAGTTGAGACTTAGAGATTTATAGTGGTCCGTCGTAAGACTGCATCCACTATCTAAGATCAGCAACCTTAGGATTTTACAACTTCACTATTCTCTTTTGCAGGATCAGAGAAAACATTTCATTACAGCCTATAGCTTCACACAGATTTTCAATAGCTTTTGTAAATTATACAAGCATTAACAGGGACTTGCTAACCTATAAAAAAAAAAATTCTTAAAATCTCTCCATTCTCATATTACAAGCTCTGTTGATTTGATTGAGAGAGAATAATGAAATGATTCATGCTCAATTATGCCACACTATTCTGTTACTCTTTTCTTGCACAATGCTCTATTTCTCTCTGCTTTAATGAAATGCAGAATAGTATGTATTTATAATGCATAAAGGATGCTTCTAGATCTGTTGCCCTATTTGACGAGAAACACCTTAGAGCCTTTCTAGAATGAGACAGCTGTGCACTGGGTGACAACAAGAAGAATGCAGCAAAAATGGAAGAATAAAATTCTCCACAAAACAAGGAAACATGCATAACAAATTCTGTCTTTTTCCTAGCTGCCAGAAATAACAGTTTTAGCTCTATATGTTGACTGTTTTTAGACTATGTTCAGAAAACGACACATGAAATGCAGTAATGCATTCTCTCAATCATCCCTACAAATATTCTAGAAGAAATTATAGATTAATCAGAGAATTAATGCTTCTAAGCTCATCAGTCTGAGACTCAGTTCTTCTTCTTGATCCTATAAGCTTGAACATCAGTCTAATCTCTTTATCTCTTCAGTCTAAACTTCAATCTGCTCTCTTGAATTTTTTAGGTTCTGAAGCTAACACCAGATTCTTTGTACTTATGTTTTACTCCCCTTGTCTTATAGACTCAAACATCAGTTTCAAAATACTTGATACTATATCTAAGTTGATCAGCGTCAAAAAATTAAGGGAGCTATCCTTTAGCCAACATATTCCTTTCATGGGTTCGTTTGTCCTAACTTCTATTCATCTCTTGGAAATTTTACAGAGGAAAAAGTTAAGATATTTGACAGATCTCTCTAATTTGCTCTTTCTTTTAATACCAAAACTATTTTAGCCAATGGTTGTACTGATCGACAATCTAAAATCCATGTTTCTACTCAGATGCACACAATATGTTTGATTTTTTAACCTAAAACAAATCTAAAGATCACCACCTCTGTTGACTTGTCTAAGAAGCTGGATAATCTGAAACATGAAAAGGAAAGTTTTTTTTGGCGCTGGGTCAGACGGGCAGAGGTCACCATAGGAGTACATGGAAAGGTAAATTACCTAACTGCTTAAGATTATCCTCTGTAAACTATTTAAAGATTTGTCAATTTATATTTTAATTGGTTGTTGCTTCCTAATATCTGTTTTAATTGGCTCTAAGGATCCTTTTGGTTCACGGAATGGAATGGAATAGCTATTCCTAGGGAGTAATTAAATAAAAAATAAAATAGTTATTTTATATAAAATTGATATTTTTGTATTTAGTTCATCCTATAGATTGTAGTTCTATAATTTTATGGAATACCAATTCTTTATAATATGTAAAAAATAGCTATTTCTAGTATCATGGAATAACTATTCTCTTCCATTCCATGAACCAAACATCACCTAAGTGTTTAAGATTATCCTCTGTAATTTTTTTAAAGATTTGTGAATTTATGTTCTAATTGTTTGTTGCTTTCTCTGTTCTCATTTTAATGTAGTAATGTTTATTAATCTTTGTTTTAATTAGACGATGTTTGCTTTGTTGTTATTTTAAATACACCATTTCTACATTTAATTATGCCCTTCCATAATGACTTCAAATCAAAGAATCAAAGAATTTAATTATTGAATGCAGGTTTTTATATTTTTTTACCTAAGACCAATCTACTGTCGATTACAAATGTCTAAGTTGACATGTCTGCTATGATAATAATTAAAGTTTCTTCGAAAATTTTTGTATAAATGTCTCTAATTTACTTGCTTGAATGCTTAATCTGAATGTTTAAGTGTAAATGCACATGTTTGTTCATAAATGGGTTTTCATATACCTATATGTATTTGGCTGCATACCTTAAGAGTTTTTTGAAAAATTTGTATACGTTCGCTAAATGTAGTTGCTTCAATGCCTAGTTTTCCTGCCTAAATGTAAATGCGCATGTTTGGTAATAAATAAGATCTAATATAGCTATATACACATATATATATCTGTTCACATACCCAAAACAATCAATACATTCTAAACAAACCATAACCAGCAAAGGCATTAACTAACCATATCAAATATGAATACTATCAGTTAATTCGTACATGCTATTTTTAGGTTACCAAACAACTTTTAATGACATATACAATGACTAAACTGACTAAGCTACTTCTAAACTTTGCAGGGTGTAGAAGCAAATGATTAATGGCCCAGTAGAGAATTCACATATATAAGGCTGACCTCGACAAATGGAGCCTAACAGCAAGAACCAACATAACAGATAAGCCAACCTGTAAAATTTATTTCCCAAGCATGAAACAGATTTAGAAAGAGCACATAACATTTAAGTAACTCCATTTATAACTCCACTTATCAGTATAAAATCACACATTAAAAATTTCTAAATAGTTAACCTTTAAAGTTTCTCTATAATATTAACAACATATCAGAAACATTTTTTTTCCACTTAGTGATGTTACATATGTGTTGTCTATTTTACTTTTATTACAAGTTTTAATGTCATTTGAAATAAATATTTTCGTAGACAAATTACATGAATATCTCATAAATTCTTTTTATGTTAGGCAGACCATGCTACCTATTTGTTTCATATCATCAATGTCATATCAGGCCCAGGTTCATAGTAATATTAGTATACATTCAGGTGCACTACAATGCATTAACATCAGTAAGTGAAACACATAAGAGGTTAGGCTACAAAGCATCATCACTTGATTCAACCACACTGGTCTGTGCTAATATAGCAGGGCCCAAGCACCAACATTAATATTTAGGCTCCCCATAAGTTGTATCAAGTTTACATACATATTTACATGATGAGTGGCCATACTAAAGACCAAAATAAAGCTATATGCATGCGCCAATAGCTAGGCAGTCACAGGTCAGTAGACAGATAGCAAAAAAAACAAACACAGACCAGTGTTTTTATCCTTACGTACACCTAATAGCAAAAAAAAAAAAAAAAAACAAAACCACAGTGTCTAGTCCCTTAGGGTAGCCATGGTAATCATTTTGTTTATTTGCATCAGAGTTGCATCAAGCTTATCAAACTTGCTCTGTAAATTTTCAAACTCAACATTCAGATCCTTACAGGCAGTTTTGTATGTGTTGCATTCACTAAATAGAACATCAAAAGATGCTTTTAGGTCAGTGAGTTCCTGTAGATTGTAATCAAAGATCTCAATCCCAATGTAGTCTTTAAGCAATCTAAGTGCTAGCATAGCAGAATCATGCTTTGCATCTGGGATAGTGCTACGAAGTGCACTTATCAGTTCTCTGTTTAACATGATTCCCAAATTTGCATCAAAGTATGAGAAACAAACAATGGCTTGGCAATAACCAGTAAATAGATCATTAGAATTCCTATAACAATAAGCACTAAGCCCAAGCTGTTTGAGAGTCACACCTAAAATCAAGTCACACAGCACAATAACATCACCCATCTGTAAAAAAAATTGAGGACAGAATAGTACTTAGGCAATAACATGCATATCAGTAACATAGAATAACACAGAAAACACATAGCATAAGGAACATGCCATATCTATAATGTAAATTGTACATTCACATCACAGGAATTGCATTTGAAGTCCAATAATAACTTAGAATAACAAATGAATGGTCTTTACCTTCAGTTCTTAGCAACAGATGTATAATATATGCAGCTGGAAAAAAAAAAAAGCAAGTAGTGAGCACTGTGAGAATCTAATTCTAAACTGCAAATAAAAATCAAAAACTACAGGTGGAAATTAATATTATATACATAGCTATAACTATAAACTAAAGAAGTAAAAAAGAAAAGAAAGGAAAGCAAGAATGGCAGTTAGGTACCAACCTATAGCAAGAATGGCAGTTAGGTACCAACCTATTGAGATAGGAGTCTTAATTGATCAGCACCCTAGTTAAGAGGGCAATTTATAGGGGTAAAAAGGCGATGACATAATGGTATAAAATGTAATTATCTATAGGGTCTTTCATCTTAATTAGCAAAGCATTTTCACATTTTTATTTATTGTCTGCAATTTCAATGGTTTTAGGCCACAACTGTAAGTTGTACTGTTCATCTAACTGGTTTTTTTAATCTGGCAGTTGATAATTATCAACAACTTACGGTGGATATTAAGGGTTCTGTAATACCAATCCCTATTACAGGTGTATCCTTTATCTCTAGCCAATGGCATATGTCCTATCAAGAAACTTTGTTACCGAATTGAAAGTGTATTTAAAATGAAACTTAACTAACGTGTCTCTTTTGAACAGGAACTTCTCTTTTTTGGCCAATGATGAGTGTTTTTTAAAAAAAAACCAAGATTTTTCTTTCTAATCAAATCAAACATGTTTTGTTCTTGAGCTGAGTCATGGTATTTTTTAATCTTTGTTTTAATTGGGTGATGCTTGCTTTGTTCTTATTTTAATGTTATAGAGAGATTTGTACATCTAACTATGACCTTTTATAATGACTTAAAATCAAAGAATTTAATCAAATCAAACTTTATATATACTTTTATAATCTCTATTTTTAACTTGTTTTGTTGTTGACTGAAACTAGAACCATTCAATTTGCATAATTGTTTTAATAACCCTGCTTTTTTTCCCACTGCAAAACGCACACACACATACTGAGGCCACTAATTATTTTTTTAAAAAAATAATCTCAAAGCACAGAAACCCATTTACTGTATTTTCACCCAGAATTAAGCCACAAACAGGGAGTAATGAAAAAAGAGGCAACCAGAACATGCTAGTTGAATCCCAAGCAAAATTCCAAGCTTATGGTTTTGTTCCTTCTATTGTTCATCTAACTCACTTTTTTAATATGGCAGTTGATAATTATCAGACAATTGTATCATTTATCTCTAATAAATGGCATATGTCTCATCAAGGAACTTAGTTACTGAGTTGAAAGTGTATTTGAAATGCAACTGAACACACACAGTGTCTCTTGTCAACAGGTTCTTTTCTTTTTTGGCCAATGATTAGTGTTTTTTTTAAAATAGAAACCAAGATTTTTCTTTCTAAATCAACTCAAACATGTTTTGTTCTTGAGTTGAGTCATGGTATTTTTTAATCTCTGTTTTAATTGGGTGATGCTTGCTTTGTTCTTATTTTAATATACCATTTGTACACCTAAATATGACCTTCTATAATTACTTAAAATCAAAGAATTTAATCATTGAATGAAACTTTATATATATTTTTATAATCTTTGTTTTTAACTTGTTTTGTTGTTGAGTGGAACCAAAACCATTCAATTTGCATAACTGTTTTAACAACCCGGCTTTTTCCTCACTGCAAAACATACAAACACATCCTGAGGCCATTAATTATTTTTTACAAAATCATCTCAAAACATAAAAACCCACTTGTTGTTTTTTTGACC
This sequence comes from Bocquillonia castaneifolia, assembly GCA_948193215.1. Taxonomy (NCBI): domain Eukaryota; kingdom Viridiplantae; phylum Streptophyta; class Magnoliopsida; order Malpighiales; family Euphorbiaceae; genus Bocquillonia; species Bocquillonia castaneifolia. Next base: position 1,525 of record CANYLF011575075.1, on the reverse strand, counting down.
CAGAATTAAGCCACAAACAGGGAGTAATGAAAGAAGAGGCAACCAAAACTTGCTAGTTGAATCCGGATCAAAATTCCAAGCTTATGGTTTTGTTCCTTTTGTAGACCGAGTTAGCTATGCGATTCCCAATGTGTTAGACTTACAGAGGCAGGTGGCATTTGGAGAAGAGTTGGTGGACAACAAAGAAGGCCTACTTTGTCTTCCTTGCAAAAACGATGGCGTTTTGAATGTACTTCCAAAGTTAAAGCAACAGCAGGTGGGCCCATATGTCTGCATAATTCAGACAGGGAGGCCAGCACATTACGTTAAAGGAAAAGCCAAAACAAAAAACTGCTCAACATTTGGTATGAAATGGCAACGTTTTGCAATGGGCAGGTTGGAAACGGCAACGTTTTTCAATGGGCATAGCAATATATAGATTTTAGGAAGTTACTGTATCAATATAGGCATAATGTAGTTCAAAAATTGCAGACTTTTACTGCAGATTGTACAGTGATTTTGGCCCCTATTTTAATGTTATAGATAGATCCCTTCAAAAATTGTCACCATTGATAAAGCTTTTACAACTCAAATCGGTTCTTTAACTGTAAATCAGGCACTTTATGATTACTTTTATTTTTATATTTATGCATTTTCCTTTTTAATTTTTGATTTTTGAATCTTAATTTGCTAAGGCATAAATCAAACTAATTCATTGATGGTGATTGGACAGATTTAATGCTCTTGAGGTAAATTTCTAAACCTTAATTCCTTAATTTCTAATTTGATTTCATATTCTCTGTACTTAATGACTTCTAATTGTCTACCCATTGTTCATTTCTCTATTAATTTCTAAACCCTAATTCCTTAATTTCTAATTAGATACCTGGGTGAGTAAATCAGGAAGCTGCCAAAGCTTGATGACAACACTGCAGTGCAGACTATGCTCGCAAAGTTTTAATTGTAAGTGAGCTTAAATGAAAATTTCATCACTTATATCTAATGCTTAAATAGTATCCTCATTAGGATATTTGCTCTCTAACACTCTGTTTGGGAGTTTTAGAAGAAAAAAAGAAAAGAAAAGATATTAATTAATCCAAAAGAAAGGAAAGGAGATGAGAGTAAAGGTTAAATGATATTTTATATTTTAAAGTTTTGAAGGAGAAGAAATGATAATGATAAATAATGGAAAAATAGTAATATTTAAGAAATATTTTTAGTATAAACGGAGGGATGACTCTTATTTCCCAATTTCAGGGAATAAGAAAATGGATGTAGAAGGGATAAGCTATCCCTTCTTATTCTTTTTATTTTAAAAAAGAAAAACTCCCAAATAAGGGATAGTGGATATTGATCCTTTCCTATCCCTTGTGCATAATTTGTAGCCATGATGGAATGATTTAGATATCAACCAGAATGTTAACAAGAAACTGAGTTTTTTTAATTTTTTCTTAATAATGCGGACTAATTGCTCTTTCTTAAACCGTATGTCTCCTATCATTTCTCAGATTCTAATGGTACGTCCTTCATATATATCAGACTAATT
>CANYLF011574989.1:0-15365 GCA_948193215.1 Bocquillonia castaneifolia | reverse complement strand
GGACATGTGTCTTGAACTATCAAGGTACCATTTGTTGTTCCCCTTGATAGTTTTAAAGCATACCTACATAGAATCACAATTAAGCTTTAGGTACCCAAACATATTTAGGTCCTTGGGGGTTAGAGGCAAGATAGTCCATTGGAATGAGATTCAAATCGAATTTCCTGGTAAAACATTTATTATTTGTATGCCCATGTTTCATGCAAAAGAAGCATAATAAATTTGGCTTTCTATATGCATGAGCTCTTGATCTAGATGAAGATGAACTATGCCAATGAGCTTGTTGCCTTTGTAAAGATTTTCCTTTTGGCTTCAAGTAAGCCTGCATCTTTGATCCATAAGTGTGTTGTTTGGCCTTAGAAGGAGTTTTAGTCTTAAGAGGAGCCTTAGAGACTTTCGCTTCCTTATCGGACAAAACATTAACACTAGATGTTTGTGGGGTTGAGGATTTTACAAAAATGTTATAAGGCTTGGGTGTAGAAGTAGAAGAACATTCATAACCCAATCCATATCTAAAGCTAGGTGATCTTTGAGAATTCAAAGGAGTATCTAAAGCACCTTTACCCTTATGGAACTTGGAAATGGAATTGTTGAGATCTTCAACATCCTTCTTCAAAGATTCATTCTCCTTTTCAATAGTCTTCATTGGAGAGGTATTGATCAAAGCCTCTTAAAGAGACTTCTTAAGGTCATCATTTGAGACCTTAAGAGTTTCAACAATCATTTTCAAGTTATTGAGTTCTTTATTCATTTTAGAGCTTTTATCTTTATAAAACTTTATTTTTAAGTGAAATTCATTGCACTTAATGGATAAAGCCTCAATCAAGTCCTCATCCTCATCTACACAATCATTATCATAATCAATAAAAGAAGGGGATATAACATTTACCTCATTAGAAGAAGATTCTCCAATGGCCATGAGACAAAGGTTAGCAATTTCATTATCATCATCATCGTCATCACCATCGGTTGTGCTTGTTTCATCCCATGTAGCATTGTAGACCTTCCTCTTCTCTTCCTTTTTGTTTGAGCCTCTATTTTTGAGTTTGTAGCAATCGGATTTTTATGTGACCCGGTTTACCACACTCATAACAAGTGACTTTATCCTTTTTTCCACCCAATACCTTCTTGTACCTTTTGAAATTTTGCTTGCCTCCCTTCGATTTGAATCTTAAATAGTCTTTGACTTTCTTCGTGAGAAAGGCAACTTGTTCATCATCAATATCTACTTCACTTGCCTCTATTTCTTTAGTATAGCTGTTCTCTCTTGAAGCTTTAACTGCCTTTAGAGCTATGGCCTGTCTCTTGTCTTTTTCTTTTGCTTTTGGTCCTCCTCATCTCTTACATGGTTCATCTCATAGATGAGAAGGCTTCCAATGAGCTCATCTATTTTCAAGGTGGTAAGATCCTTGGATTCTTCAATAGAAACAATCTTTGCCTCAAATTATTTTCTTGGCGAAGATCTAAGAATCTTTCTATTGACATCCAAGGGGGTATAGATCTTACCAAGCTTCTTGAGGTTCTCCACTAGTGTGAGGAGCCGATTTGTGAGTGCAGTGACATTCTCATTAGGCTTCCTTTTGAAGGTCTCATGCTCATACACCATGATTTCAATCTTCTTGTTCTTGACTTCTTGAGTTCCTTCATGATAATTTGAGAGAGTCCTCCAAATATCAAAGGTAGTTGTGCAATGTTGAACTCTAGAGCATTCCTCTCTAGATAGAGAATTAAGGAGAATTGTCATTGCTCTATGGTTCTTCCCATTGGCCTTCTTATGAGCTTCCACCCATGTTTTTCTTGTAATTAGTTGCTCTTCATCACCAATCTTTTGGGTAGGCGGCTTCCATTCTTCTAGGACATAGTCCCAACATGCAACCATATCACTGTCAAGGTAACCTTGCATTCTTAGCTTCCAATATGCAAAGTCACTACCATCAAAGAATGGTTTAAGAGAATGAAAAGATGTTTCAAATGCCATTAAGGGTCTTTAACTCAAGTAATTAAATACAAATATGAGCACATGCTCTGTTACCAATTATTGTCCTAATGGCAACCAAAAGGGGGGGGTGATGCAGACAAAGAGGGTTTGCCTCAGAGCTCGAACCATGACTAGCAACTGTGGCATGGTGTGTTCAGTTGCTGGGCTGAAGTGGTAGTCACCACCCGAACCGGCATCGGGAATGTCTTACAAGGTGTATGCCCTTATTCCTCTTAAGAATACGAAAGGCACATTGACCCTAAAGATTCAAGGATCGGATTTATCAATTCCAGAGTGTGATCTTTACCCAATACTCTTAGTATTATACGAACCTTCATCCCTTCTAACAAGCAATAATAACACATAGCAATTATAGCCTACCTTTTACATACATGCATACAACGGTGAGTTTCAAATAAAAAGCAAGGATTAATTTTAACAGTTACCAGCCATTATTAATGTTTAATTTACATGCACAAGTGATAACAAATAAGCAACACATCAACACAGTATCACAACCTAGGGTTTTTACCATTTTTAACCTAAAATAATTACCAAATTAGCATTAATAACCAGTTTCATGCATTAAAACAACTAAACAATTACCAAAGAAGTTACAGAAGCTCACCTTGTCACTGCATTCCACGTGAAAGCTACTATAAATTCATTAACAGGCCTGCATACTACTATTTAAAGCCCAACGCCACTTTCAGAAGAAAGATAGGGACCAACACCACTCGTAGGAGTGGCGTTTGGGCCCAACGCCACTCCTAGCAGTTGCGTTTGTAGCCAGAAACAACCAGAATGCAAAAATTGACGGAAAACAGAATTTCCAGGTTTACCAAGCCCCAAAAATACACATACATAGACGATTATGCATGAAATATTCACCAAAACATGTTATAATGCATGAATCATGGCAAAACAACCTAGATCTAATCGTGACAAGCGTTAAAACACGAAAAGATTCAAACTTTACATACAAAACATGTAAAGAAACAAATTTTATGCATGCAAACATACAAAGATGACAACTTCATGCATTAAAACAAATTTTATACACCCAAGTAGGCTCTGATACCAATTGTTGAGAAAATTAGACCGGATAGAGCAAGACCACAACTAATAATTTGAGAAAATAAAGATAAAGAATAATAGAACACACATATTTTATATGGAAAACCCCTAAACAAATTAGGGTAAAAACCACGGGCAAGGATAGAAGAATTTTGCCATGAGAAAATAATAGGAGTTACAACCTCTCTATTTATAAAAGAGAAATGCCGAAAACTCTCTCTTTATAATAGGAGAAAATAATGACTCAACTTTCTAATATTTCTCTAATAAGGAAATATTATATTCTTCATATTTGCTTCCTAATGTAATTTATGTATTCTAGAAGTCCATAGACTTGCACTGTAAGTTAGCCAACCCTACACTATGTATTATATATACATTTGATATAATGAATAATACTTTACCGCATCCATTCACAATATTCACGTTATCATGGTATACAGAGCCACCAAGGTTTAACAACCATTATTTTTCTCTCTCAATTTTTTCCTTTGCTTTTCTATCATGTCATCTTCTACCAGCTCTTCTATTTCCTCTACAGCAGGTTCTTCTACGTCAATGAGTTCTATACCCTCTAGTCTTTCTCATCAATTACCTATTAAACTCACATCTTCTAATTACTTACTTTGGCAAGCTCAATTGAAACCCCTTCTCAATAGTTATGATTTTACCAAATACATTGATGGAACTACTCCTGTACCACCGCAGTAAATGGATAACTTACCCAATCCGGCATATACAATTTGGTTCCGCCAAGATCAACTTGTCCTAAGTTGGATAATTGGCTCTATCTCCGAAACTTTTGTGTCTCAGATTGTTAGAGCAACCACAGCTCGCGAAGCAAAGGACAAACTTGCAGCCATATACGCCTCTGGATCCAAAGCTCAGGTGTAGACAATAAAATCCAAATTTTAATTTTTCAAATTGGAAAAACTCGCCTCTGAATCTAATACAGATTATGTCCATCACGCAAAGCACATGTTTGATCAATTGGCATCGTTAAAGAGTCCTATGACAGAAGATGATCTTGTGCAAGTGGTCATTAATGGTTTGGATGCCACTTACCATCCATTCACCCGATCTCTAGAAAATAGATTGGATGTGGTAACTTTTGATGATTTGTTTGGCTTACTGCTAAGTGAAGAGGAAAACTTGACTTGTGATTCTATTCCGAAGGATGTCATCCAACCTACAGCTCTCCTTGTTCATGGCACAAACGCCAATAACCAAACTAGGATTAACAATTCAACAAATAATTATCATGATAGAGGACGAGGTCGTGGGAAGGAAGGACGTAACTCTTTCTAATATCGCTCTTCCCCCATGCCTCACTCCTATGGTTCTATACTTGGTCCATACCCCTCCTATTTTTCTTCCACCAATAACCTACAGTGCCACAATTGCCTTGGTTCTGGGCATTTGGCTAGATCATGTTCAACTCCTCCTTGAGGTCGTGGTACATACAATTCGAGACCATCACACTACACTAGTTTAGCACCTGCCAATAATTTTGCTTCTTCCACCAACCACAACCTTGGCTTTTGGACACAGGAGCATCTTAACACTTGACTCCCAAACTTGACAATCTTTCTCTTCATTCTGATTATAATGGTCCGAATTCAATGAAATTTGGTAATGGTCAACATTTATCTATTTCACATATTGGCAGATTAAAGGTTTTAGCTAACAATAATTATTTTACTCTTGATAATGTTCTTCATGTTCCTTACTCATGTTCTAATTTACTTTCCGTCTCTTCTTTTGTCAATTCTAACAATGTTTCTATTGAATTTTTTCCTAACTATTTTGTTGTTAAGGATATCCCCACGAGACGTATCGTGCTTACAAAACCGAGTAATGTAGGTCTCTATCTGATTCAGCTCTAATCAAAATTACTATCATCCTCATCTCCTTCTGCATTTCTTGCTTCGTTCTCCGATTGGCACTCAAGATTTGGTCATGCAAATTCTAAAGCTATTAGGACAACTCTACATCAAGCATCTATTTCTTTTCAAAACAATAATTTAGGTTCTTGTCAAGCTTGTTGTGTTAGCAAGAGTCATAGAGTTCCGTTTCCATTATCAGATTATCATGCAAGTAGTCCATTAGAACTCGTTTGCTCAGATGTTTAGGGTCCATCTCCAGTTGATTCTCTCAATGGAGAGAAATATTATGTTCTATTTTTTTTATCATTTTACCAAATACTGCTGGATTTATTTCATGAAAAATAAGTCTGATGTGTTGAATATTTTTATAAAATTCTATCATTTAGTTGAAAATTTCTTTAATTGTTCCATTAAACAATTTCAGACAGATTGGGGAAGAGAGTATCAAGCATTACAAAAAGACTTGTTAGAGAATGGAATTACACAACGCGGTGCCTGTCCTAAGACTCCACAATAAAATGGATTTGCAAAACAAAAGCACAGGCACATTGTTGAAACCGGCCTATCCCTCTTATATCATTCTTCACTTCCACTCAAATTCTGGACTTATGCCTTTAATACTGCAACCTACATTATCAACCGTTTATTTACACCAAACCTTCAAAACTCCAATCCATTCACTAAATTGCATTCCAAAACTCCTGACTACAATTTTCTACGCACCTTTGGTTGTCTATGCTACCCTTGGTGTTGTCCGTATAGCTCCAATAAACTTTCTTCCTGCTCCCGACACCGCATTTTCCTTGGTTATAGTAAATTGCATAAAGGTTATTATTTTTTTGATTTGGAAAATTCAAAAATTTATGTCTCTCGTGATGTTGTTTTCTTTGAGCTGGAATTCCCATTCAAGTCAAGTTCGTTGCTTTCTCTTGTGCTCTAAACTTCTAATTCGACACCTACTCCTCCTGCTACCATTATCCTACCCACTATCGTACCTTCCTCTCCGTTTCTATTCAAACTCCTCCCACCTCTTCCCTTTCCAGCCCCACCATGTCTCTTGACTCATCTACTCATTCCAAAAGTCCAATTCAGTCTCACTCCTTATCCAACACCACCACGTCTTCCACCAATCCTAGTCTCCCCCTAATAGTCAATTTCCCCCTATATGTACATCCTCTTCCTCCAACTAAAATCATACTATGATTACCCGAAAAGACATAAATACATTAAAACCCAAAGCCTTGGTCTCGGTCACTCAATCTCCTTTTGAATAGATATCCTTTAAAAAGGCTAACAAACATGATGAATGGTGACAGGCCATGCAAGAAGAGCTGGATGCTATGATTTCCAATGATACTTGGGATTTGGTTCCCCCACATCTAGCATAAAATGTGATTCACTGTAAATGGATTTTTCATGTTAAATACAACAAAGATGACAGTATTGATCGGTACAAGGCACGATTAGTTGTAAAAGGTTTTCATCAATGACCCGGCATTGATTATGTCGAAACATTCAGCCCGGTTGTCAAACCATCCACTATTCGTGTTCTCCTTTCCTTGGCGGTTCTAGAGGTTGGCACATCAAACAATTGGATATTTCCAATGCTTTTTTGAATGGTACACTTGATGAACAAGTCTTCATGCATCAACCTCCTGGCTACAAGAATGTTTCTTTTCCCTCATATGTTTGTAAGCTGAAGAAATCAATTTACGGTCTTAAGCAAGCTCCATGACAATGGTTCAAATGCCTCTCCTCTGTCCTTCTTCAACTCAGTTTTCAGCAAAGTAAAACCGACACCTCCCTCTATATATTTTGATTTTCTATAACCTGTTTGTATAACCTTGTCAATGTGGATGACATTCTCTTTCTTGGCAATGATGGTACTTTGCTTTCATTTATTACACAGCAATTACAATCAAAATTCAGGTTACGGGATCTTGGTGACCTGTGCTACCTTCTCGGGTTGGAGTTAAGTTCATCTACTACAGGTCTCCATCTCTCTCAAACCAAATACATTCATGAGCTTCTCACCCGAGCTCACATGGACAATGCTAATTCCTTTAGTACACCGATTTGTTCAAAGACTAAGTTACAGTTGCATGGAGAACCATTTTCAAATCCCACTTTATTTTGGCAATTGGTTAGGGGCTTGCAATAATTGTGTATTACAAGACCGGATATTTCTTTTGCTGTGAATAAAGTATCACAATACATGCATGCTCCTACCACGGATCATTGGACGGCTGTGAAGCGTGTTTTAAGGTATCTTGTTGGTTCTCTTACTTATGGTTTATGCATTCAGAAGAGCAATTCATGTGCTATTTTGGCATATTATGATGCTGATTGGGGAGGTGATGTTGATGATCGAAGATCTACAACGGGTTTTACTATTTTTCTTGGCAATAATTTAATTACTTAAGGTTCCAAGAAACAAAAGACGGTGTCCAAATCATCAACCAAAGTTGAATATCGTGTAATTGCACAAACGGTGTTTGAGCTAGAATGGTTACAATCACTCCTTCATGAACTTGGTCTTTCTCATCATGCTCCTGTTCTTTGGTGTGATAATTTAAGTGCCACTTATCTTACCACTACTCCTATTTTTAATTCTCGGTCCAAACATCTTGAGGTGGATTTCCATTTTGTTCAAGAGCGAGTCTTCAATAAGGCACTTTATGTTCGTTACATCTCTAGTAAAGATCAACTTGCCGATTATCTTACCAAAGCTTTGTCCAAAGAACAATTCATGCGCCTGGGTTCTAAGTTAACTATTGTTTCTCACCACCATCAACTTATGGGAGGGTAATAAGGAAATATTATATTCTTCATATTTGCTTCCTAATGTAATTTATGTATTCTAGAAGTCCATAGTCTTGTACTGCAAGTTAGCCAACCCTACACTGTGTATTATATATACGTGTGATATAGCTAATGAATAATACTTTGCCACTTCCATTCACAATATTCACGTTATCATTCTCTACCTCTCTCTATATATTTTTTTTCTCTCTAGGGTGGGATTTCTTCTTACATCCCCTGCTTATTTATAGGCAGGGAATTACGCGTACAAAATGCGTAACAGACTGTTTGCACTAAAAAAACCACTGAAAAGAAGGAAAAGATATTTTTTTTCTTTTTTTCTTCTATTCAAACATTTCGGCATCTAGATGATTTCATCTTGTTCATTTTGTATATCAGTTTGTTTGCAATTTGCATACCTTTTTTTTTATCAGTAACCTGTAATGGTAGATTTCATATGATACTTCGATTTATAAGCCACTGATGATAAAAAATTTTACGTAGATTTCATATCTTCCTTTTACTTGTTAGCTATAAATCCTGTGTGAACAACGCTTGTCAAAATGTTTAACTTTCACTCTCTCTTTTCTTTCCCTTTGAATTAGAAATAGAAAATCACCCTGTTTCTCCTTTTTCTATTTTCAGACTAGACTGTCACACAGAGATCGAGAACTAAAACCTGCCTCACCTTTCAACTTTATTGACTGGTGTCATTGCTGTAATGAGTGAAACTCATATATTCCTATTGCAGAATGCATCTGAGTTCTAGTCTCGCAGGCTCACACAATTATTGCAACTTGAATAGAAGGATCTTGATTCTCAGAAGTGATGAAACACTCAATAGTGCCTCTAAATTGGAAGAATGAGAAAATGATTTGGTGAGGATTTGGTAAGAATGAGTCATCCACCTGGTCTTGTGATTGAATTTATGTATTTTTTGTAATTCTTGTGTAAATGGTTGAATTATCATTGGTGTGATATTGATTAAATTGAGATAATCATGGATAACATTACAGTTGTTATGTCAATGTGTGTAATTGATATTGCACTTGTTTTTTATGATGACAATGTGATGATTTTACTCTACTATGAATATTAAGAGTGTCACATTTGATATATCTTTTATAACTTGATAGTTATAGTGTAACATGATTATTAAGATGATGCAATATAATATTAGATTATTTAAATAAAAATAAGGGGTGTAATAAAGATTAGTATTGGATAATTGTATGTGATGTGGATTATGATTTATGTTCTAAATTTGTTATACGTTGCAAATTTGTCTGCTGTGCTGAGTGTATTTATATGTTCTGATAAATTAATATAAACTGATATATTATGCTAGTAAATGAGGAAGTCTTAAAAAAAGACTTCAAATATTAAGTTGGTTATATCTATATATATGCTTATTTTCTCACTGAGCATCAAGCTCATTATTTTCTTAAATAATCCAGTATTGTAGGAAAATCAAATATAAAGAGAAGGCTAATTTGGTGGGGTTCCATGTGGCTAAACTCCAGGGAACTTAGGGAAAAATATTTTTGTTATTATTAATATTATTTTGAATTTTAATTATAAAGGAGTAATAATAAATTAAAATTTTATTATAATATTTCATATAAAAGTTTATTATATGATAATGTAAATATTTTTAATAAGTATATACTGAGTATATGTAAAAATGGGTTTAAAAAGATGAGCGTTACAGCTCTTTTAGACATCTTCTTTATATATAGATATAGATTTATAAATGAAAAGATGAATATATTAAAAGTTGATGATTAATAAAAAAAATAAAAAAACTAAACAAAGTTAAATAAAATTATAAAATGTTTCTATTGGACGTTTCAAATTGAAACGTTAAATATTATCTAAAAAAATCCTCTAGTTTTGTTTCCGAAGAGCAACAAATCAACGACTCTGTTAATTTTTCCCCTTAAGAATCGGCTCACATCTTTTTGCCTTTTTTTTAGGCCTAATTACTAAAAAAATACCTCAATTTTTCGACTTTTAACAATTATATCACAAATTTTCAGTAATTACATAATAAAAACTAATCTATTAATATTTTTTAAAAATCACTATGCGATCATGTTTTCAGCTAAAAAAATATCACTGCAACTTGTTTTCGGCTAAAAAATCATCACCGTAACTTGTTAGAATAATTTTTTAACTTTTTAAAAGTTAAAATGACTGAAATATTACATATTAATTACTTAAAAGAGCTAAAATGCATGTGTTCTAATTTTAAACAATAAGTTAAACATATACTTTTAAAATAATAAAATTGTATATTTTGACCATTACAATTAATGCAGTAACTTACTAATTTAATTTGTTATTTTTTCTTTTAAAAACTGCTACAATGAGTCACACAGTTATTTTTTTACCTGTAAAAGTGATTACAAAATACTTTTGAAAAAGAATTGATTGACTAGCATTTGTTAGGTAATTATTGAAAGTTTGTGATATAATTATTAAAAGTCGAAAAACTTGGATGTTTTTTTGGTAATTAAGCCTTTTTTTTTTTAATATAGTATTGACATACAATACATGAACTAGTGAGAGCCTTGTTGTGCTCTTGATCTAGCAACTTATAAAGTTTATTTTTACCCATTAAAGAAAAAGAAAAGGAAAAAGAATTTATAAATCATATATTTAAACCGTTCCACCTTTTTTTTATGCTTCCGGTAATAGGAGACAAATATTCAAAGGAATTTGAGCAATGATACCACTATGCTTTGCCATATTTTATTTTTTTTCCTAGTGTATATTATAATATACGTAGACTGCTTGTTTTTCATCTTTATTCCATACCTTAGCCGTCCTTATTGAATGTGCTATGATTATTAAAATGAAAATTAAAACAGGAAAAAAAAGAAATTGAGAAGTTACCGAGTGAATAGTCTAGTCAATGAATCAATTATAAAAGAAAAAGTGTCAAGTGACTGAAAATAATAGGGATATATATGTGCATTTTGACCTTAACAAAATATATAAATAAAATAAACAACAGAAAATATATGCCAAAATAAATAGGTGAATGGAAGATCTAGAACATATATAATATTCAAAGAAATCCCATAATGTTTATAAAATAATGGAAAAATTAATACTTTTTGAACATATAGATTCTAAAAAATTAAATAATTAAACCATCGATAAAAAAAGTTATGAAAAAAATTCAATTTAGGCACAAACATATCATTCAACTATATTCACACACACATATAAACATATGAATAAGAATTTTTAATATAAATAAAAATTAAAAAAATAAACCAAGAATTTATGAATTTCACTGAAATATGGAAATAATTGATATATACACATAAAAAAAAAATAATAGTGACAAATTTTAAAGGATATTTCAAAATAAAGGTGCATAAAAGGGGAGTACTATCATAAGAATATAATTGAATATTTGAAAAAAATAAACAATAAACTATATATATGCCCAGTAATTACAAGGACTTGTTAGGTTAAGGTTTGAGGAAATACCCTGGATCAAGAAATAAAACTTAGGGAAAGAAAAATTGACAAATGAATGTAACAAAATGCAGTGTTTGGACATTAAAGGTTACATTATTAAGTTTCATGTGATAAAGTTGGATATTAATATATATATATATATATATATATATATATATATATATATTTTTTTTTTTTTTAAGCCCATCACTATCAGACTTCTATCGACCATGTCCAAATATATCGACTCTAAACAATGTGATTTTTTGGTAAATTATTTAGATTTTCGTGACCTCTATAATTAGGGAAGAGTCCTTTTCATGCATGGCTCCTATATTAATTAGATGTAAATCATATATATAGATTGGACCGTCATAAAAATTCAAAATACAACTATTAAAGTATATAGTAGATCAAGACTATCATTTTCAAAGTTTGGTCACGACCCTTGATAATTCAGAAAAGGATCGTCGGTCCTTGTCGTTACCTTGAAGAAAAGTTCCAATATATTAAAAGACCAGCTTCTATGTCCCCTACATTGCAATAAAAATTGCTTACAAATAAATAAAAGTGCACACATAAATTATAAAAATATGAGGTTTCTTCTAATTCACATCACATCTTTGTACTCTAAAGAAATTTTGAATATTTGTTTATTTATTGATAATAACAAATGACAAAATTTCATTATAAATTTACAAATGAATCAAAAATAATAAAAACATATATATGAGCATGCGCTAAATGTGTCAAAAAAAAGGGGCGGCTAAGTTGTTCAAATTTGTAACTGTGCTTATATATTTATATTCGCAGTTAAAATCAAAAAATGATTTCAAAGATAGAAAATTATGAATGTGGGCTCCAGGATAAGGTTAATTATAAACTTGGAGCCACATGCCAAGTTGTGGACATTCCTTATGGTTTTTTTTTTTTTTTTTTTTTTTTTTGAGCAGGAAGATTGTGAATAGAAGTGCAATTATAGGATCATGTCTGCTTTATCAAATCTAGGATCCTAAGTTGCTTGCTTTACTTGTAAGTTGGAATATGAAACCTGAATACTAAACTTAGCAATTAAAATTATGCATTTTTTTCATACCCAATAGTTAGTTTGATGCGTGGTGTATGGGTGATTTTCAGTATAAATGTATACATGGAAATTCTTGTTGGATCAGCACCATCCATATTATAGACGAGTTTCGTTATTCACGAGAAGTGAGATTCGTAAAAATAGAAATTATATCCGGTTGTTGTTGATATGCAGGATTACAAACAATTCAATCTACGTTGAAGTTCAAGTGGTAGATAATTTGTATTCATCTAATGTTGTCAAGATTAATTTTCATCCAGGATCCGCCACGGTATATCCTCCAATTATAGCCAAGTGAATTGAGTTTTGATTAGCCATCGTAGTTGAGGCTCACAAAAATGTCCCCATAACATATCTATAGATCATAATTTGACAAATATTTTGCCCTTTATACAAATATCATGAGTTAGAGATGAATTAGAAAATGAAAATATCATATTTTATGTCAATTAGAGTGAAACCTCGTTAAATTAATATATTCATATAAATAATAATTTATTTTGATCCCGATTTGAGCTCAGGGGCTAAAATAATAATCTCGATAAATGATTAAGATAATAATTTTTTAAAATTCTCTAATACCCAATAAAAATATTAATTAATAATCCATCAAATATGTAGAAAAGTATAACATTACGTTTATAATATTAAAGTCATTTTAGATATATTTTTTTATATTTTTCACTTTTTTAAATATATGCATTTAAGTTACTTGTTTCTTTTTTGCATGTGCACTAAATGCAATTTCATTCTTAACTTTATACAAAGTATACACCTGATTTGATATATTCTTCTCATACCTGAGCAAGTAATTTTTCAAGATCTAAATTGCTAGAAAAATCTCTTTTGAAGAAACATCTGGTAAACCACAGTTTTTATCTGTATCTTAATTGTCATAGATAACTGTATACTTTGAGCACTTTATGCAATTTAAGTTAATCTTTTTATTTCCAAGTTTCTTTTACAAACTTTACCATTTATAATATAAAAGCTATATCATTTTTTTATATTAATATTTTATGAATTTCACAATTATAAATGTATATGTAGCCACTTTTACCATACTATTTTTATTAAAAATATTTGTGCAAAATGAATACAATATAAAAATATTTTTAAAATTAATTTTTATTTATCGATAGATAAATAAATTATTAATTTATCAATAAAATAAATAATCTCTATAAAAATAATTTTTCTTGATTACATAGTATTAATTTATATAGGTTTTACTATAATATAAAAAAAGCATCTATTTGTTGGTAAAAGAAAATATGATAGCAAACCTTTATTTTATATGGGTTAGCCCATTTCTCTTTTTCCTGAATGGACCGGATGAATTTAAACAAAACTGGGATGATTGTTAGGCCTTACTGTATGGACCGAGCCGTCCACATACTGCTTACAAGTGGAGTAGAATAACCAGAAGCAGAAGGTCATGTCTCATGTGCAGTCCATTAATTGGAGGGAAAATGATTTGGAATTTGAGTTTAATGGGCCGATTTTGGTGATGGGATCTAAAACAAGTTTTGTTGAATAGTACATTGAGCTCTGTTGCTTTGTGAATACAATTTTCAGCCGCTGCCACCACAACAATAATAATAATCGGGCAAAGGATCAAATTCACTCCTTGTAACAAAAGATCAAATTACTACAATTTTATATTTGATAATCACTTACCAAAAACTTAAATTACTACAATTTTATAGTTGAATAGTGCATTGAGCTCTGTTGCTTTGTGAATAATCCCTGCTGGGATGCCCGGGAGATTAATCATTATCCTTTTTTAGTACTAAACTAATAACACTCTTTAATGCTATGTGCTGGATAACACTCTTTGATGACATCAGCGTTTGCGTAAGCGAGGCAGCCGTCCTCAACTTTTATCATTTATCAATTTATCATCCAAAACTTTCTAGAGGGTCTTTCTCTTCCACTTCTACAATACCATTGATACTCATGATGCTAAAAACAACACACGTGTAAATAGGGCTGAGGAAAAAACCGAGTGACTTGATAACCGAACCAAAACTGATTAATTTGAATCAAAAAATTAGGTTAACCGAACCAATGATTTAGATTTAAGTTTTTTTTTTCTAAAATTTGTAGATTACGGGTCGGGTTCGGCTTTTATCCTAAAAAACCCGTAGATTTCGGGTACACGCCTGATAGTTGTATACATATATATTTTTAATATTTTATAATTCTTAAAAGTTAAAAATTATAACCAAAAATCCCAAACCCATCATTTGTAACCCCTAAAACTTCTAACTTATTATTAATTTTTATATCATTAATTTTCTTTTTTTTTCCTTCCAACTTATTTTCATTCTAAAATCTCATCATTTCCTCCATTTTATAGTTTTTTTATTAAATTTTTTATTTTGGATATTGCTATATTTATTGATTTGCAGATTTTTTATAATATTTAGACATTTTTTATGTTAAAATTATAATTAAAATTTTTACCTCCATAAATTAATGAGAAATTTGTAGTATTTTTTAAAAAAATTTAACGAGAAACCGAAAACCGATGGTTAACTGACCAAAAATTCGATTAACCGAACCGATGGACTTTTCCATCTAATGATTCGGTTTCGGGTTGAAAGATTTTGTTGAACCGCAAGTGTAAGTTCAAGTCAAAAAAATGCCTCACGGTTCGGGTACCCGAACTGTGAGCACCCCTATATGTAAAGATATACAGTACAACACCTCTTAATTAATTCTCCCTCCGTTTTTTTTACATATCGTTTAAGGCTGTTTCACACAAATTAAAAAAATGATTGGAAAGACTATTCTAACCCTATTAAATGAATGGTTGTTTTAAAATAGTCATTAAATACTATGTGTGAATGAAGGTTATAATTGGAAAAAAAGGAAAAGCATTTATATTGGGACTCTAAAGTGATAATTAAATATGGAAAAATTTTCTTCAAAAAAGCGACAAGTAAAAAAAATGGAGGGAGTATGATTTATGGAGCAAAAATTATTGAATAATAGATGTTATTAATTTATAAAACACTTATTTAAAACAATCATATTACTTATTATATATTCTATA
>CANYLF011574867.1:0-20405 GCA_948193215.1 Bocquillonia castaneifolia | reverse complement strand
TTTATTCAGGATACTTGGTGATTGGCAATCTCTTTTTTAAAAGTGTGCTGGGTTAGTGGTTGATCTGGGATTTTGATTGCAGCCAAGCTTTGAATGGTTTCAAAATTCTCTCTCCCAATTTTGGCATGGGAGATAACTTGTCGCCACTGTTTAACATGTTAAGATTTCTGCAGGTGTGTGTTAGGAGCCTAAAGCACAATCGACTGAAAGGCGAACTGATTGGAGAATGGTTCTGCTCTTCTAAAATAGGCACCTAAGAAAGGAAAGTGCCTATATTTAAAACAGTGAGCTTTTTACATGATTTCTATCTTAACTGATTTTGTTGTAAATTCATTGAGATAGTTGTTGGCTGAAAATATTTCTGTCATGTTCTTTTACTGGAAACTGCAGGTAGATACTGTCATTTTATGGCTTTGTGCAATTCTTTTACTAGGATGGGCAGTTCATTCCTTACTTCTTCTATTAAAATTTAAATGCTACCTATTATAGATGTTTTTATCATGATGTTTGTTTAGTATAATTTTTTTGATGTCAGGTTATTGCATGTTGTCGATTTTTAATAGTTCTTCTAAAAGAGGGACTTAAGTCAGGTTATCTTTTGGTGTCAAAATTTGGCAGGTGGGTTTTTTATAAACCCAATAGTTTTTTAACATAATTGCCTCTTTTTCTGAATGGTTTTGTCCCTTCTTTATGGTTATCTTTGTGTTCATGAAAAGTTTGCTATCTTATTTTATTAAAATTGTTTTTGAAAATTCTTGTTGCCAAATGGAATCTGGCTTTTCAATGTTCAAGTTCTTAACACCCAAAGATATATATATCTGCAATGTGAGTGAGTCTTATGTTTGCGGCATCGTTTTTGAATTATTTGTGGGAATTTTGTTGTCTCTTTAATGTTCAAGTTGGAAGTGCAATTGTTTCATTTGGGACTGAGAAAAGGCCGAACTTATGTATATTTAAAAAAAAACGTTTACTGTGCATCAAATGATATAGCAAATACTTTACTTCTTTCTCATATTTTTGAGGCATTGTCTACATGTATCATCAGAGGAAATTATTCTTTTTTTTTATAATTTTTTTGTTGTGCTTAAATGTTGGTTGCTAGTCCAAATTTTCAATTTGTAGGATCTGATTTTGGGATAAATGATAATGAGAAAATCTAGCATGAGAGAGGAAGTTGTGGATGAAGTGACAGTTGCATAACCAAAATCAAACTCCTTTGCATTTTCAGTTGGCTTGGATGGAATTTGCCTGCCATGTAATTGCTGGTGCATTTACTCCATTTTACTATTGTGTAGATGGCAACTTTTTGATGCCGTCTCTGGTGCATTTATTTCTCTGATCGTGGATCTCCATCTATATTGTTTAGGTATGATATTCTTTGCTGTGGTTTAGCTGATAACAGAGGCATATTTGCTCTGTTGTATTCTCACTGGAGCAGTGCTCACTAAGGGTCAGTTTGGTTACCACTCCGGAATCGGAAACGGAATGGGAATGGGGAGGAATTGGAAAGGGAATGAAAAAATTGATAAGTTGTTTGGTTCAATAAACAATGGAAAGGGAATGAAAATTTTTTAATAATATTTTAAGTTATTTATTATATTAAAATATTCTAATTATTATTATTTTATATGTTCTATTAGTAAATTATAAATATTACATATGATTTTTATTAGTTTGACTAATTAATAAGGGTTTAGCTTGATTCCCATAGGAATGGAGAACTCATTCCCTAGGGGTGGAGGGGAATGGATGATTCCCATTGAAGGGGTAATCCCATTCCCATTCCTCCCCTAATTTAGTTTAACCAAACACTAACAATGGGAATACTTCATTCCCATTCCCATTCCCCCTTAATTTTTAACCATACCAAACGAGTAGTAAATTAATATTTATAACAATTAGAAATCACTTTCAGATTCAGCATTTTGTCTTCGTAAAAAAAATCACTAAATCACTTCAATACAAAATTTTTGTACTTGTCATAAACTCAAAGAAGGACATCCTTGACTTGATATCATATTCAAGTTGTGGAATATGGAGATTCAGACCTCTAATTAATTAAGATAAAGGGTCCGATATATATTTTTAATATATATAAATTTATAAGAGTTTTAGGGAAAAAAAAAAAAAAAGCAAACCTGGTTGGAAGGTTTTTCTGAGGAGTCATCAGAAGTAGAAGATGGTTTTGAAGAAGAAGTAGATTCTTCTTGTAGTTGATTAGTAGAAAATTGAGGAAACCTCTTGGATTCAGAAGGATTAACCAATGCTAAAACAGGATCATTATTATAATCTGATAAACCATCAAAATAATCTTTATCACCCAAAAGATATCTAGAAGATCCAGGAGGTGTAATAAAATCACCAGGCTGAGCCCAGCTCTTTCTTTGAAACACTACATTTTTAGCCCCACTAGTAGAAGAAGAAAAAGAATAGTTCTTGCTATCTTCACCACCACCGCCATCTCCGCCGTCGCCACCAGCCGCAGCAGCAGCAAGAAGCTTATTATTAGCAGAGCATTTCTTGTCTTTTCGAGTAATAATATTATTTTGCTTTCCAGAGCTCTTACTCTTCTTGGTTTGATCACTGTTAATGGTGCTGCTGCTGGTTTTGCTCTTGTGAAGAAGATGGTAAGGCTGTGGATTAATGGGTGGCGTTTTAGTAGTGCATGGAGTTAATGGGAGGACTCTTGGGGTTCTTCTTTGGTCTCTGATAATAGGGTTGTGGCGGTCGATGTGGCGGCCGCCGAGTTGGATGGCGGAGGATGATAGAGAAGAGGAGGCGGCAGCGGAGGAGGAAGGTTGATCCATGCTCATGCATATAGCTGTTGAAGTTTGAGAAGCACAAAATATGTCCATTCTTTTCATATCTGAATAATAATAATAATAATAATAATTAAGTTTTTGGATGCAAATTGATAACAGAAAGTAGCTAGTGGTAGTTGTAGAGAATCTGCATTTACAAAAGGAAAGCCAGAAAGATAGAGAGATAGAGAGGAACTTCTGAGAGAAGGTTGGTTGCTTTGCTTTTATTTTATGCTTGGAAGTAATTGGCTATTGAGAGTTATGTTTTTTTTTTTAAAAAAAAAACAATCAAAATTTAGTAAAAAATATTGATCCACTGTGGAAGTTTCTACAGCATGGTTACTTATATTTATAAAAATGACTTATTAGTAAACTGGTATTTTTCCCCTCTATTTTTCTAATGATTGCCATACGTATTATTATCAAAAATAATTGAGCACATTGATATTGAAAATATTTAGCACATAGTTATGATTTTTAGCTAAAATTATTGGCTGGGTGAATAGCTGAATGCACCTGTTGGGTCAATCTCAATTTATTGTACTTGGCTTTGAACGAATATTTTTTTTATGAATCTCAATTTATTGTCTTTGGCTATGAATGAATATTTAGTTTGGTCAATTTTAAGTAGAGAACAGGTTCAATTCCCTCTTCATTTTTTAAAATGAATGGTGATCAATTCCCTCTTGAATTGCATAAAAATAAATTTTTAAAAAATATAAGCTAATTTTCTTTAACAAATGTGAGTGTATATTATTTTTTTAAATACAAAATGGTTGTTAGTCTTGTTACTTGTTATTGGAAGAGTAAATAACGCAAACTAGGACAAATTTTGTTTCAAAGATCAAAATTCAAATGAGTTTATCATTTTAAATCCAAATACGTGACTTAAACATATGCATCATCTATTCATAATCTTAACATGACAAAAGGGAACAATTAATATATGGGCTAACCTGTTGCTCAAAAAAATATTTAGAAAATCAATGTCGCATGATTTATGTGATATATATAAAGCATATAATAAAACTCACAAAAGCACTTCACTCAAAAAAAAAAAAAAACTCACAAAAGCACGATAAGCATATCATATCAGAGAATAAAAATTACTAGAGAATTCGCAAAAGGAAAAGAAATACAAGAAAGTGATGCTCCATTTCTTACTTTTACCCACAGAATAGAACCCTCGAAAAGCTGATCTTTATGAAATACAACTACCTTTTTTCCTACAGTTTTAATGATGAAAATGATACATACCAGGTGCCACCATCTCAATTTTCTATTTTTATTTCATATCAACATTGAAGTTAAAAAGTATATATATATAAATAAAAACATTGACATAATTTTTTACATAAAAGTTCAAAAAGAAAGTTAATAATCTTAGTCGATAAAATTGAAGAGGAAAACAAATAATTTTGTGCATACATATTATCAATTAAAAATTCACATTTTAAAATTGAATCGATCAAAGCTAAAAGATAAAATTAAACATGACTAAATTAGTTGATTTAGTTTCATTTTCTTTATAAAAAATTGATCTGAATATAATTTAATCTAATTCTAAACTTTCTAAATTTATTTAGTTTCCCATCAAGTCAATTGAGGAAATGCTCTCGGTTAAAGAAAAGGCCTAACAAGGAAGAAATCTCAAACCTTTACAAGAATTTGTAATTTTTTTTCTCAACATTACAAGTAGGTAATTTCATTTTACGCTGCTAATTAATCCTGTAATTTTAATTTTACTAGTCAAAAAATTATTAAACACACGCGCACACAGATATATATAAGATTCAATTCCTGATATTCTGTTTCTTTTCAAAAAATATTACTACGTCAAATCGAATGGGAAAAAAATTGCAAAGATAAGAAGTGCCCAGATTTTATTATTGTATATAGTATGTGATTGATAACTAAAAAATTGGAAGGCATAGACAAAAATGGAGGTCACGAGGCATTGGCATGATTACAATATATAGAGGTTAAAGAATAGGAACTTAGTATTTAGGATTGTAAAATAATGCAACAGCTGTTGTCCTGTTTGGCATGCCCTACAGATTTTAATGTTTAATTATTGAACACTTCTCAGAATTCTGTCTATGAATTTAATTTCCTCGCAGAGGACAAATTAGGGTCAGAAACTCAACGGTAAAATACATACCAGCCCCAAGTTTATTCGGAGATATATGTTGTTTTTAATTATGTTCAAGATTAGAGTATATAGCACAATGTATGGAATAAATTCCTTTTTTTAATTTATTTATTCCGCAAATGGAAAAGAAATAGAAAAGGAGAAAAAAAGGATTAATTTTGCGAAGTGTTTGGAGAAAGTAATAGGAGTGGAAAAAAAAATCGAACCACAAATCGAACCTAAACTAAATCAAAAATGTAATATTGTGAAAATTTTTTAAATCTCCACTTTTTAATCATTCTCATTTTTTGGATGAATTAATTTAATTTTTTTTTGATTAATTATAAAAAGGCAAGCAAATTGAATTATTTCTCTCGTAATAAACCTACCCATGCCTAAACCTAAACCTCTCAGCCGCTACCCAAACACCACCACCCACCACCGCAACCAACCCTCCGATCAGTCCACACCCATCGCCTCACACCCCATTACCAAACACTTGACCTTTCTGTGATCTATCTTGAAGGTTTTCCTCAAGGGTGGACTGTTCTTTATCTCCATAACGTCTTCATTTAGCACCACATGCATGGGATCATAACCCTAGTTGCTATAAGAGGAATGTGAGAAACCTCTCCTTTGGGTTTATCAGGATTCACCAAGACCTCAGTCCTCCATCAATTATCAGTAGTATTAATTGGATTAGCATCAGATCCTTTCGGCTTTGTGTTTTCAAGGCTCGATACCTAAACAACCCACAGTCAAGGATGTTCAAAGCCTTTAACCCCTAAGACTATTGCACCAAAGTCTCCCTCAAAGCCTGCCTTTAGGGATGAATGATCTTATGTTGATGTGATCACTTTAAAATCATTTCAAAACTCCGTCAGTCCACCAAAAGACCCATTTGGTTTCAACGGGGTATTCTCCTCTCCTAAATGGATGGACTATGCTTGCTTTGTTACACTTTGTAACATCCAAAGGCTAATCACTCATCCTATGATCCCTCAAGAAAGGACTTTTGCATTCAAATCCATTTCATCTTTAGGGGGAGAACGAGCTGTGATTCACTTTCATAGCAGTGATGATTTAAAAAGATTCATAGAAGGAGATAGATATTGTCTTAATGACCTTATTAAAGATGTATCGACCATGCGTGATTGCCCAGCCCCTTCGGAGCGTTGAGCATGGGTGGAGTTGTTCCGGATCCCTCCATAATTTCTATCACCTGAGATTTATGAGTTTGTTGCATCTAAATTCGGGAATTTCATTAGATTCTATAAAGACTTTATTTTGCTTAAAAGATGAGATACTGTCTCTAGTCTTTTATCCATCCCTGGCAGTCCTATAAATGGAAAAATACAAAGTCACTGTGGGTAGTTCTTCCTTCCAAATTCATGTGTATGAGTCTAATGCACCTTTTAGTTTTACGCCTAATGAATATTTATGCTTGGAATATGAGAGTGAATTTGCTGTAAATTCTAATACTAAGAATTTGGAGATCCAAGAATCTTAGCCTCCTGAGAAACAACAGAATGCCTTAGATTCCATTCCTATCACTCAACCGGTTTTGCCATGTGTCCCGTTGATCAACTATGAGCCTCACATCTCTTCGGAAGTAAATGCACATGAGAATCCAACACTGACCACCAATGCTCAGAATATTTCTTATGTAAATACCAGCATACCAGGAAAAACACAAAAGCTTCAGGTGAAGAGCATTCTTGGTTCAATAATAATAAACATCAACCTCGAATCAATCGATTGACATCGGCAATATGAACCTTAGGAACTGTAATATTCTAACACAGCAAGGCCCTACTCCTTTAGCATTTGAGGTAGATGAAACATGGAAATTGGGAAAGGAATTTGGACTGTTTCATGACCATGACAAATCCGTCATCACTAACCAGCTAGAGGTGAATATGGTCGCTGCCTAATGCAGCTTCCTTCCAAGTTCTTATCTCCTTATTATCATGAATTTTCTCTATTGGAATAGTAGGGGGTGTTGGCTTCCTTAACAAGTCCAAAAAAGCTTTTGTTAGTTCTTTAATTTTGGTCCATAAATTAGACGTTTTTGCTATTATTGAAACAAAAAGTCTTGAGCTCTCTTTCATTGATTTGTAGAGTTACTAGACATAGCAGGATTATGGGTTTCTTTTTGCTCCTTCTGCGGGGGCTTCCGAGGGTATTGTCTTCTTATGGAAGTCAGTTAAAGTTAACTGTAATCTTGTTTCCAACTTTACAAGATGGTTACTTTGTCATATTTTTTCTTTTAATTTTAATGTTCATATTCTTGTGGTACATTCTTCTAACGTTATTACAGATAGGACTTTGTTTTGGAATGAATTGAGCAGTTTCATTTCCCTCTACCTAGGCCTTTTAGTGTGTGGGAATTTTAACGAAGTTCTCAATGCTACAGAAAGATTAAATGGGTCCTTTACTCAATCAATCATTGATTTTCAAAGCTTTGTGAACTCTTCAGAACTCCATGATCTACCACTTTATGGTCATTCATACGCTTGGCATAACGCCATCTCTTACTCCAAAATTGACAGAGTCTTTGTTTCCAATATGATCTCATCCCAATAGCCTTTTCAATTAGTGAGTTCCATTGATTCAGCACTTTCATATCACTTTCTGTTAGTGTATAAGTCTACTTTCAACTTCAACTGGGTAAAAAAGCCATTCAGATCGCTTAACACTTGGTGGGAGGATGAACGCTTTTCTTCCATTGTTTCTTTAACATGGGGTTCTATTTGTGAAAGCGACAATGGTTCTTCTCTAGCTCAGAAATTAAATCTCTTTCGATAAGAGATTGCTAGATGGAATAGGGACATATTTGGAGACTCGAATAATGAAATTAAGAAGCTGAAGATGGAAATGCTTTAAAAAAAATAGATGTTGCTCAGCCTCTTGATGTTAATCAAAGAGAGGATTTAGCGAAGCTGACACTTGATCTTCACAAAAAAAGAAGCACTATGAAGCGATATGGAACTAGAAATCACAGTTAAAATGGACACTTCTTGGGGACAACAATGCAGCCTTCTTCCACTGTATTCTCGCATTTCAGAATTAATAGAATTGCAAAAGTGGAAAATGACTTAGGTATTCATAGAGACCCTATTTAAATTCGTTATGCAATTTTTTATTTCCATTCTAGCTTATTTATAGTGAAGCCGGAGGTTCCATTCAGCCTAGATGGACTTCATTTCCCTACCATCTCTGAGTCTGATAATTGTCCCTCACTGAGCCATTCAAAGATGAAGAGGTCTGGGAAGCTGTTAAATCATGTGGAGCCAATAAAGCCCCAAGCCTTGATGGTTTTAATTTCTTTTTCTATCGAAGGGCTTGGAGCTTCATGAAGCATCAGATCTCAGCTATCATCCATCATTTCCACTCCACAAGTGACAAAGGTCTTCAATTCATCATACACAGTGTTGGTCCTCAAGGTAGTTGGTTCTTCATCTCTTAAGAATTTTAAACCTATTAGTCTGATACATGGGATCTATAAAATTCTATCCAAAGTTTTGTCTTTCAGATTAAGAAGAGTTCGACCATATGTCATTTCCTCCTCTAAGTTTGCTTTCATCAAAGGGCGAAGCATCCACAAATGTTCATTTATTGCATCTGAAGTAGTCCATCATGTGCACTCATTTAAAAAGCCGACTTTCCTACTCAAGTTGGACTTCAATAAGACCTTTGACAACATCTCCTGGTCCTTTCTTCTTTCAGTTATGAGGAAAATGGGGTTCTTTAAGATTTGGATTAATTGGATGCATCATTGTTGGAAGGATTCTACTATTAGCATTATGGTGAATGACTCTCCAATCAAGCCTATCTCTTTTCATAAAGGGGTGAAGCAAGGGGATCATATATCCCCGTTCCTTTTTGATATATCAGTGGAGGGTTTTAAAAGGCTTCTAGACATAGCTATTGATGATGGTTTTATCAAGGAAATTAGGTACCATGATTCATCTCCTCCTATTTCTGTTCAATTTGCAGATGATACTTTGTGTTTCATGCCAGCATAAAAAGGAGATATATAGTAATTAATTTTGTTAGAATCCTAAGGTACTTTGAGCTTATTTCTAGTCTAAAGATCAAATTTAATAAGAGCTCTCTCATTGGGATAGGAGTTCAAGAAACTTTGATGATTCAATGTGCCAATATCATTAAATGTAAGATTTCCTCTTTGCCAATTCCTTACTTGGGAGTTCCTTTATCATATAAAGCTCTTACTATTAAGGACTGGGATCCCCTTATTTGTAGATTTAACTCAAAATTAGCACTTTGGAAGAGTTCCTCCCTTTCCTATGTAGGGAGATTGGTTTTAGTTAAACTAGTCCTTCGTAGCTTGCCCATTTGCTTAATGTCTATTTTCAAGATGCCAATTACAATTCATGACAAAATTGAGGGTTACATGAGGAATTTCTTATGGAAGGGGGATCCTTAAGGGAGATAGTTATGCAAGGTAGCTGTGGGAATTGTTTGTACCCCTCTTAATTCAGGTAGTTTGGGGATATGTCCTTTGTAGCTTAGGAATGTTGGGTTACTGCTCAAATGGATGTGGAGGCTTTGAATGGGCGATACCAGTTTTATGTGGTTCTCGATGGTCACCAACCTGTCCAACATTCATTATTGATTTTCTTTTGCAAGCATGCATAATAAATTTATATCTCCTATTTTTCAAGGTATAAAACAGCTTTGCATGGAGAAGATCGATTATTGGGCATTTTTCACTTCATTTATTCGGTTTTCATTGGGTGAAGTATGCCTATTTCCTTTTATACTAATGCATGGTTTGGTGATGTCCCTTTTGCAATAAGTTTTGCTCAGTTATATCAACATGCTACAAACCAACAAGCTTCGGTTGTTCAAGTCCTGAATCGGTACTTTCATAGTCTAGTAGACTAGCTTGTACTTGCCGTTTGCATCCTGCCTGCCTTAACAGCCTTCCACAGCTTCGAGCCATGCTTGCTGGAGTAATCTGCATGGTTGAGAAAGACAAATTACTTTGGTCATTGGAGAGTTCAAGTGGATTCTCAGTCAGCTCCTTGACGAATGGATACTTGGCTCGGGTAGGTAACAATTCTCCTCCTCACTTTGCCAAATGCTGGAATTTTTGCTTTTTTCCCAAAATAAAGTTCTTCTCCTGGAAATCTTTCCATAATAGACTGCCAACCAAGGTTTTCTTATGCTCTCAAAACATTCTCTCCTTGGACAATGTGGCTTGTATTTTTTGTTCAGAATCACAGACACAAGATCACATTTTGTCTCATTATCAAAACACAAGGAGCTTGTGATATAGCCTCTTTAGATGGATTGGCGTCGATTTCACTTTGCCTTTGACTACAATGGATTTCTTTATTCAGTGGTCAGGATCGTTCTTCGGAGAAACTCAAATTGCTTTCATCACCTTTCTATGGATGATCTTAGCTTAGGAGATCTGGAAGCAAAGGAATCAAAAGGTTTTTCTAAATTCTACAACTTCAAAGGACACTCTGTACAATAATCTATATTTGTCTATGTATCTGCTAGTAAAGTGTAGATTTCCCCATATTCCATTCTCTTGCGATGATGTAATTCATTTCCCTTATTCCTTCTTTAAGTTCTAATTTTTGGCCATCCCTCATGACTTTTTTAAAAAATATCCATTTCATCAAAAAAAAATTTTTTGATTAATTATTTTTTATCTTTAACATAGATTTTATTTTTATGATTAACTGATTGAAAACTAATATAGGATAATTGGTTTTTTTTAGTTAACCAATCTTTAAGTTATCCGGTGTTTAGGTTAGGGTTTTTTAATTCATAAATTTAAAAGTTAAAACACCCAATGATAACTTTTTTTTTTGTGCTTATGGTTTGATTAATCTAACTGTGTTCCCCTCTAATATGCAATCCACCATTTCTTTCCCATCACTCTTTTTTTTCCTTCTAAATAAATTTCAACTAGGTTTGAACTTAAAACAAATCTAACACTATACTATTCTTTTTAAACAGTTCAAACATAAACTCCCAACAATTATAAGCATTTTAATTATTAGGTCAAATTAATGAGATTCAAACTCTATACTCTTGATGGTCATTCACTATCTTAATATCAATAATGCACGTCATTCAACTCCTTCTCAAGGTTTTTATTGTTTATAGAATACATGGTCAATTATCACTAGCTAAGAGGAAGAACGCAAAAAACATTAACTTTTGTTTTTTAAACCTCCATCAAGATCTTAGCTTGCCCAATGCTTTGAGGAAGCTTAACCAAATCTGGATTGGTTATTATAAGCTCAGAGCGTTTAAAGTGCAATATCCAAATCAAGCAAGGAAATTTTTGTCTTCATCAGTTCGCAAACTTGATCTTCCTCCTTCCCAAAAAACCCCTAATCCTCACTAGTTCTCCAAGGGAAAATATTCCAGAAGCCCTAAGAGATAATCGCACATATGCCATGGTGGTCTCCAGCCCCAAAGCCAAAGTTCAGTATCTCAAAACTGTTATTTACTTGAACCCTATGGACATCCCTGATTGGACTCAACGATCTTGTATACTGGAGATTCATGATTTATCAAAACTCCTGGCCAGGCACAACATCATCCAAGAACGAGGCTTTTGTTTTGAAAAATGAGGATTTTTTGGAGGTAATCGTCTGATTATGACCATGCACAAATTGGATAACCTAATTGCTTTTAGGAACGATTGGTGCTTTTTGAATGAATGGGTGTCAGCAGTACATGATTTCTTGACTTCAACTCCATCCGAACGTTTTTCTTGGATCAACCTTCAGGGCATACCAGTGGATTTATTTCATTAAGACTTTATTGCTTTTGCTTCTAGTCAGTTCAGGTCTGTCATTACCGTGCACGATGAGACTTTAAAAAAGAATAAGGTGGATGTGGCCGCTGCTCTTATTTCTTTGCCATCCAATTCAATTTTCAACGAGACTGAAATTGTAGTGGGAGACCAAAAAATTAAAATCACTGTCTGGGAGAATTCCTCGCCTGTTCTTTTTGACAAAAGTCTCGATGAAGGCAGCTTGGAAGCTTCACATGACATTATTAAAGACAGTTCAACTCCTCATAATTACACTGATGAGAAAATAGATTCCCTACCGATTACTATAATGGTTAATGCACTAGAACACCCTTCTCAAGCTATGCCAGGAAAAACTATTTGTTTTTCAACACATAGCAAAGAGGAAAGCAAACAATTAAGAGAATCATGCTTAAAGGAAGTATTATATTGGTGGAACCAATGAGCAATCTCTCAGACTTGGATATTACTACAAATAATGCATCCTTACAAAGGGATTCCAGCAGTATTTTAGCAATCCAGAATCACAAAGAGGAAGCATGCAAAATATGGGAACTCGGTAATGCAGTAGGATTGTTTCCGGTCAAAACCAAATTGGCAACTGTAAATCAACTCGAGGAAATATTGAGAACAGTATAGGCAACACTGTTTTCATTCTAGATTCATTCTATCTTTATGGATTTTAAGTTTTTGTGTTGGAATTGTCGTGGAGGAATTTTAAATTCTCAAAGACAAAGTTTTGTTATGAGCTTATTCTTATGCACAATCTTCCTCTTTTCTCTTTGGTAGAATCTAAAAAAGAAGTTGTAGATGCTTTCTCTCTTAAAGGTTACTTGTCACACCATAATTATGATTTTCTCTTTGCTCCATCTGTCGGTTCCTCCAAGGGTATTGTTATATCTTGGAATAGTAAGCTGGTTTCTTGTGTGCTTTTTGCTTCGGGTGAAAGATGGATCCTTGTCAAAGTTAACTATAAGGGAGGTTTTATTCATCTGCTTTTTGTCTATGGTCCTAATAATAGTGCATAAAGTTTGATTCTATGAAATGATCTATTTTTTGTAATCTCTGGGTAGGATAATGCTATAGTGGCTAGTGACTTTAATGAAGTTTTAGATCCTGGAGAATGCTCTAATGGCTCTTTAACACCTTTTATTATTGATTTTCAAAAATTTATCAATATTTCAGAATTTCTTGATATCCCTTTGCATAGTCGCTCTTACACTTGGAGGAACTCCATTTCCTCATTCAGAATTGATAGATGCTTTATATAAAAAGAGTTGGATTCCACTTGGTCATTCTGATGCCTATCCACAGTTGATTCTCTCCTTTCTGATCACCTGCCCTTGCTCTTTAAGCCTTCGGTAGACATCAACTGGGGTCCTAAACCCTTTAGGTCTCTCAATATGTGGTAGGAAGATGAAAGGTTTAGGTTGTTCTTGGAGGAAGCTTGGAAATCTATCTCAGCCGATTATGAGTCTTCTAGTTTCACTCATAAACTGAAGATTCTTAATGGAAAAATTCAGGACTAGAATTAGGATATTTTTTGATAAGTTGATGCCGAGATTCAAAAATTGGAAGGACAAATTCTTCATCTTGAAAGCACAAATACTAGGCCTTTTGATGAATCTTTAAGGAGGGAGCTTAAGAATCTGAAAGCCTCATTGACATGCAAGAAACATCATAGGGAAGCTATTTGGCATAAAAAATCCAGGGTTAAATGGTCATTACTGGGAGATAATACCACGACTTTCTTTCATAAGATTGCTTCAGCTCACTATAGGAATAACAAAATCACTGCCATCTTAAAGGGTTCTGAGATTCTTGAAGACCCTGGCAGTATTAAGGAAGCAGTTAGAGATTTTTATTCTAATCTTTTCTCAGCTAAAGAATATTTAGAATATAATCTTGATTGTTTGCATTTTGACTCTATCTCCTCCTCATCCAGAGATTTTCTAATGGATTCCTTTCAGATTATGAAGTGCTCTCAGCCTTGAAGTATTGTGGCCAAAACAAAGCTCTTGGTCCTGATGGCTACAATTTTTTCTTTTACGTGAATGGAACTTCTTATCTGCTGACATTATGGTTTTTGTGAATAAATTTTATGAAACAGGTTTTATTCCTAGGCCTATGAAGTCTTCCTATGTTGTTTTGATCCTAAAGGTTCCTGGATTCACTTCTCTCAATGATTATAGGCTCATTTATCTCATTCACGGGATCTATAAAATTTTGACTAAGGTACATTCTTACTGTCTGAGAAGTGTCATTGCTGAGGTTGTTTTAGAATCACAATTTACCTTTATAAAAAATAGGAGCACTCATGATTGTTCATTTTTGGCATTGGAGATTATTCACCATGTGCATAAATATAAGTGTCCTACTTTTTGTTTGAAACTGGACTTTCATAGTGTTTCTTAGAGTTTTTTGTTGTCGACTCTGCATCATATGAAATTCCCTCTTAGGTACTTGGATTAAGAATTGTTTGAAAGGTACCTCCACTTCTTTTCTCATTAATGGCTCGGTCTCAGATTCTATTCCAGTGTGTAGAGGAGTTAAGTAAAGAGATCCTTTATCTCCTTTCCTCTTTGTTCTGATTGTGGAAGGTTTAAAAAGGTTAGCGGATAAAGCTATTGAGTATAATTTTAAGACATTAAGATTGGCTCGGATCCAACTCCTATATCTCTTCTTCAATTTGTTGATGATACTATATGCTTCCTCCCTGCTAATATGAACATTCTTAGAAATTTTGTCAGAATCCTTCATTGTTTTTAAGTAGTTTGGGGCCTCAAAATTAACTTCAACAAAAGCTCTCTCATTGGCATTAGTATGCCTGACCACTTTACTATTTCTTGTGCTAATGTACTTCATTGCAAGGTAGGCTCTTTCCCGATTGAATATTTGGGTTTGCCTTTGACATATAAATCTCTATCTACTCGAGATTGGGATCCATTGGTCTCAAATTTTTTTAAAAAGTTATCTTTGTGGAAAGGATCATCTTTGTCTTATGCAGGGAGATTGGTTCTCACCAAGTTGGTTTTAGCTAGCTTACCGATATATTACGTGTCCAATTTCCCTATATATGCCAGTCTCTGATTCTAAGAAGTTAGAAGGTTACATGAGGAATTTTTTATGGAAAGGGGATCCCATAATCGTGCTTTTTGCAAATTGAGTTAGCAAAATGTTTGTTTTTCCTTTTCCGATGGTGGCTTGGGGATTCAATCTCTGTCCCTTAAGAATGCAGGACTCCTCTTTAAATGGTGCTAAAAAATTTGGTCCACTAATACATCTTCTTTATGGCTGTCTATTATTAAATGGTGCTCAGGTATGGACTCATGGGAAGGCATTATGCAATCTAATCCTTCCAAGCTCTCTTTATTTGGAAAGGTATAAGGAAAAGATGTATGATGAATGAGTCCTATTAGTTGTTCTTTGTTCACAATATTAGCTACAAGCTTGGAAATGGTCTCTCGATAAAGTTCTGGACTAACATTAGTGTGGAAATGAAGCCTTGGCTATCACCTTTCCTCACCTATTCCAGTTGGCATATGACCAACAAGCTTCGATCAAGGAGGTAATGGGGTTTATGCTTGTTTCTTTGTGTTGTCCTTGCTGGAAATGGAGACTGAGACTACCAGAAGTTGAAGCATTGGCAGCCTTGAATTCGTACCTGCATGGCCAACATCTAATGACTAGACCTGATTGCATATTATGGAAGCTTGATAAACATCTACTCTTCTTGGTCTCCTCACGGTGCACAGCCATCACAGCTTCCATCTCACATTTAGGTATCTCTTTGTTCAACTTCAGCTTGGTTTGGAACTCTATAGTTGTCCCTAAAGTCAAGTTTTGCACCTGGCTTGCCATGCATGAAACAGTACTCTTTTCTAAGGCTCTATTGGCAGCTCGTAGCATCATTCCTTAAGAAGCAATTTTTTTTTATTATTTTTGCCATCTCCCAGAATCTCAAGTCCATATAATTCTACATTGCTCTCATTCTAGACTTGTATGGAATAATGTTTTAAGATGGTGTGGCTTGTCCTTCATTTTCCCCTCACCTCAAGAGATTGTTTCACTCAATGGACCTCTCTTGCCAAAAGTATGAAAAAGCCTTTTGGAAAACTCTCTGGATGTTACTAGCATGGGAGATATGAAGAGACGTAATCAAGTAGTGTTTTTAGACATGGTGGATGAAGAAGCCATTGTTTACATGGCTATTTATTTTGCTTTTTAACTTGTAAAGTTGAGATATCCATCTATTTCATTGTCTTGTGACGATATCATAAGATGTCCGAACACTTTTCTCTTGTTTTTTTTTTTTGACCCTCAGGGGTCCATTCTTAATAAATCATATATTCTCATAAAAAAATAATGCACGTTAAATATTTCCTTTTAGAAAATTATAAAATATTATTTCATCACATGTATGATTAATATGAAAAATATATATATTCAATTATTTTAGAGTATCAAATCTTAATCAATTAACTAATAATGTTGACGATGATGATTATAAATAGCCAGTTAATGCACCTAATTTAATTATAAATATATTATTCAAATTATAGACACTCTAATTTCTATATCCAATTGTTAGATTTGTATTATATATTTCTTTTATTTACACTTGATCAGTTGAAATTAAAAGTATATTTTATTATAACTACTAGTAGGTAAGTAAAATTCTTTTTAAAATGCACTTTGAACACAAACATAATTAGCATTAGCACAGTTTAAATTCAGGCATAGATATATATAAACAGGCAGGTCTAGTTGTACCAGCATTTGTAACAAACAAATAATGAAAAAAGAAAAAAAAAAATCTTTTGTAGAGCACAATAATTATGTATAGAACATTATTGGTGAAAGATTCTAATGGAACATATATATGCCTCCAGATATAATGTAGAACATTTTGGAATTTTTTTCCTTTCCTGATGATGGATGGATGAGACACAAAGTCTCTTTCCTTCTACTCCATTATAAGATTAGAGAGAATTTTCTTTCACTACCTCAAGAATCAGATGCTTCTATATGCCCTTTTCTTTTCTTTTTCCATTTTTTTTCTCTTCTTTTCTTTTATATTATACCTTCTCTTTTGCCCCACTTTTTAAGAGTTCCAACTTCAATTTGCTTCTTTTGCTACCAACCTAACCTTCATGTATGTTACTCTATTTTATCAACAAGTTTTTCAAGATGTGGGGGCATTTTCTTTCAAAGTAGAAATGATTCACGATCTCTTTAGCACATACATAAATTAAAATGGACATTTTTTAGTTTTATTAAAGTTTTAGGTTTGAGCCTTTACAACTATGATAAAATTCGATAAGCATATTATCTTCACAGTTCTATATAATTCGAGCCATTGATATAACTTTCTTTTTAATGACTTGTAAGCCCCGCCTTGGGAATCCACTCCCGGGAACAGATCCAGCTGTAGCTCAGAGGATTAGAGGATGTGACTATGAACCAAACGTAAGGGTGAACAAAACTGAATCAAATTGAAAATCTGAATTGAAATTTTAAATTTGATTCAATTTGATTGTTAATTTTAAGTATTTTAATCGAAATAATAGAACCACACTGAAATTTTATTCTAAAAATTAAAAAACGAATGGAAATTTTCTTATTTTTTTAGGTTTAATTTGAGGGATGAGTAAAATTTAAATTGAAATAATCAAATAACCAAACCGAAAACTAAATGCTCCCTAAAACCCAGAGTGTCGGGGTTCAATTCCCTCCTCTCCTTCTCTTGTCCTGTTTTCGTCCCTTCTCTTGACTTATATGGTTCTGCGCATGTGATGTTAAAATATTTGTTAAAGCTGAAGTAAAATCAAAATATTTGTTACACTATATTATGGCCTTCTTTTTCCTTGTTGAGAATATATAATGGCATGCATGATGCACCATAGATATGTTTACATCAACTTTGTTGTCGTAGTAAGTGGAACTACGCAAGCAACAAACTAGAAGAAATGGCTAGTGGCATTTTCATATTTGACGAACAAGAAAAAAAAAAATGAAACATTCAAATTAAAAGCCAACTGGATTAGACTTTGAACGACAAGTGAGCTTCCCCTGCCCTAAGGGTCTTTCCAATAAAACTTCCACATTAGGAAAACTTTTTTGCGGTGTAGATAATCGGATTAATAACTCAAATTGAGCTAAAATATTTAGGAAACAATTTTTCATATATTTATTAATTGT
Source organism: Bocquillonia castaneifolia (assembly GCA_948193215.1). Classification (NCBI taxonomy): domain Eukaryota; kingdom Viridiplantae; phylum Streptophyta; class Magnoliopsida; order Malpighiales; family Euphorbiaceae; genus Bocquillonia; species Bocquillonia castaneifolia. The sequence continues at coordinate 2,464 of CANYLF011574867.1, read as the reverse complement.
TAGTGGAGATATGAATTTCCGGTGCATAAGTGTGAACTATTTCAAAATGTTTGTACTTAAGCTAGTTTAATTTGAACTATTGATCATGTTCCATGGCTTTTATCTTTTTATTTGATAAGATCTCTAGCACTCCAATACCTGCATTAATTCCACTACCAAGTGATTGCTCAAGTAGTTTTTATAAAAAAAAAAAAAAAAATCAATTAATGCATGTAAAACCTAAGGATGTTGTAACCAAATAATAGATGCATCATTATTATTATGTTAAATTGATTTCACTTGATCAATTACCAGTCTGCTTCAAAGGTACAATTATATATGCAAAAGAAAAATATCTTTTGCTTGTTAAAATTGTAGATGAGAGGAAAAAGGCTGGAAAATCAGTTCCAAAGTTGAGGACAACATGAGCAAATGCAATGGTCCCCTATACAATTGTCCATAGTTAAGTAATTAAGACCATCACAATTTATCTATACATCAAGAAAGCAGAACCATTTAACTGATACATCATTTTTCCCTCTCTATGGCCGGTCGGCAGAGTTGTTCAAAAGACAACAGTTGCTTCTCCAAATTGAACTGTTCATACTTTTTTTTTTGATAACTGTTCATACATATTTACATATACTGGCTCTTAAATAAATACTATATTTTTTTTCTTAAGAAATAATAGTACTATTTTTACATAGAGATAATGATTTCTTTGCATGTTTCATAATTTCAGAGCATTAAATAGCTCGATCTAGCTAGTAAAGATAATCCATTATTAAAAAAACGTTCAATCCACTCTCTGTCTACCTAAAACACTCCCTAATTAATGGAGAATGAATATTTAAACCTCACTTCTATACACTTAATTTTTATTCTTACAAACCATGTTGTCAAACCCGATCCGCTCATCGAATTGATAAAGGTAGATGATTAACGGTTAAAGGTTCAACCCGATTGAACCGAGGTTAAACCGAAATTAAAAAAATTAATATACATTTACTATTTTTATCCATTTCTATAAAGCAATGTTAATATATATAATAAATATAATAAAAATAGCATTATGTGTGAAGTAAAATATAAAAAAAAAACAATTAAAATATCAAATGTTTATATTGAATCAATGGTTTGAATAATATTAATATCGACATATTTAAAAATAAATGAAAATGATGAAAATAATATCAATGAAATAAAAAAATATCTTAAATTTGTTAAAAAATGATTAAAATATTAAAATTTTCAATTTTGAATTAATAGTTCCAACAAATGTAAGGTATTAAATTTAATAAATAAGTTAAAAAATATTATTAAATCAAACCCATTAAATTTAATAAACTCAGAACGGGTTTTATGGGTTTTAGACCGTATTTTACGGGTTTTTAACCGGGTTTATATGTTTTGATCGGATTTTTAATGAGTCAATTAAAATTCGAGTCTTTGAAATCACCCAACCCAGCTAAGAGGCCGGTTATCGGGTTTTCCGGTTGAACCGACCAGGCCGGGTCGGGTTTGACAATACTGTTAAAAACTAGAGTAGAGAGTGTGGAAAGCCACACTGACTCTCCTTTGATGAGTTTCGGTTTCCAATATTCCCGATATATATAAAGTAATAAAAGAGAAAAAAAAGACAAGAAAAGAGAGAAAAAAGATAAAAGAGAAAAAAAAAGACAAGAAAAGAGAGAAATAAGTTCTTATTATTTAGTATTTATATTAAAAACTAAAATAAAAAATACATTGGAGTTGTAAAATTTTTTGCTTTTTTATAATTTAGGGACCGTTTAGTTACGACTTCAGAATCGAAATCGGAAAAGGAAAGGGAATGAGGAGGAATTGGAAAGTTGTTTGGTTAGATAAACAATTGGAAAGGGAATAAAAAAAATTTTAATAGTATTTTTAACATTTATTATGTTAAAATATTCTTCTTATTATTATTTTTATTATTTTATATGTTTTATTAGTGAATTATAAATATTATATGTGATTTTTATTAGTTTGACTCATTAATAAGGATTTAGCTTGATTCTTATTGGAATGGATAACTCATTTCTCAAGGGGTGTAGAGGAATGAGTGATCCCATTGAGAGGGTAATCCCATTCCCATTCCCCTCTAATTCGGTTCAACCAAACACCAAAAATGGAAATGATTCATTCACATTCCCATTTCCATTCCCCCTCAATTTTTATCCATACGAAACGACCCCTTAGGGCATTATCAAAGTATCATTAATAAATCAAACAATATTTCCTTTTACCTTTATACACTTTATTTGATTTATTATATTAATGACTATTGTACTCTTATGTATGATTATAATTAATTTTACTAATATTATTTATAATTTTAATTATATATTTTAATGATGATAAATTATAAATCAGAAGTTAAAATTTTATAAATATATTTAATGAAAATCAATATTTTTGTTAAAGTTATCAAATAGATCATTGAATTTAACATTCATAAATTTCAACA
>CANYLF011574705.1:0-12979 GCA_948193215.1 Bocquillonia castaneifolia | reverse complement strand
TTATATTAATTATCTCTTTCTATATAATATTTTTAATCATTTTTTATTAAAATAAAAGTAAAACATCACAATTTACGTCAAAATAATATATTAATTATAATGATAAAAATACACATATTAGTATACAAACATATTTTTATTGTAAATGTAAATACTTTTTTTGACAGGAGTAAATATAAATACTTATAAATTACAATGTTAAATATATTAATTAGTATTTTTATTTAACATAAAATATATTGAAATATCAATTTGAATGCTTTTCTTATTATAAGATCATATTTTATTGTCAATTATGAGTTAACAAAATTATTTCAAATGGGGTAATTAGTGTAGTAAAATAAAAGATAGGGAGTAAAAAATGTATTTTTCAAATATGAGAAGACATTTAATGTATTAAGCCAAATGATAGGAGGCAAAATGTATCTTTTTACTAGGAAAAATTATTTATTTTATTACATTATATAGCATGTTACAAATATTATGACCAAACATATAATTTCACCTATGAACTTGTATTAACTCATGACTTTTTATTTTTACTTATTTTATTGATGAACTTTTATTTATAACCTATTTTACCTATGAACTTTTATTTATAATATATTTTCATACTGAATCAATAAGTATGATATGATTATTAATTTAAATAGTTTAAGGGTTAAATAGGGTGTAAATAAAATTTTATAGGCGAAAAATGTTATATATGAAAATTTATAAGTGAGATGAGTTATAAATAATAAGTTTACAGGTGAAATAAATAAAAGTAAAATTCATGTAAAGGATTAAAATATAAGAGTTTGTTGGTGAAATCATGTATTTAGTCCAAATACTAACACATGGAATAATTGCAAAATTCATGTGGCAGTCGAGAAACATAAATTTAGCACTACAGTACAATGAAGATGTATATCTAGAAACTGTGGGCTTAATCTAGATGCATGTTCATGTTCAAAAAGAACAATTGCTACTCATGGCATTCCAAATATATCAACACCTATTGTAATAATTTTTGGTTGTTAACAAAATTTCTTTTTCTTGTAGTGGTCCACATTACAATTTAGTTATTAAGGGCCTAAACTAGTATCAAATCATTTTATCTTTAATTAATTTGAAGAAATTTTGACTTTTTTTAAGAATAACTAACCAAATATTCTAAAGTAGTGTGGGGTTAGTTAAATGCTTTTGGCCTTTGCTATGATCTAATTATTAGCTATAACCTTTTCCTCACTAAAAAATTGTATGACTAATATATTTAACCAATCAAAATTGAAATAGAAGTAATCGAAATAACAAAATAACATTCCTTCTCTAAAAATCATCACTTATATATAATTAAATTTGAAACGTGATTTCACTTGTGCTTCTATTAAATGTTTTAGCACATTCATATATTGGCAGTTCCAATAATATGAACCCCACTAATTCTTCAACAACATAAATTAGTGATGATAAATTGACTCTTAAATTTATTATATTTTATTTTATTTTTTACTATTCTGAATAACTCAATTATAAAAATTAAAATGAAAATAAATAAAAATGAAAATCCAACTTATTTCATCATTGACTGCATATATCAATTCGATAAAATAATTTGACATAAACGAAATTAAAACAATAAAACCGTAATTCACACTGATACATATATTTTTTTATAGAGCGAAAAGTAGGAGTGGGCAATTTTTTGGTTCACCAAAAAATCAAATCCATTAATTTAGTTGGATTTGATTTAAAAGTTTTAAATAATTACATTTTAATTTCGTTCAATTTCAAAAAAATTACAAAATTTTGATTCAATCAAATTGAATTGAGTAATTTGATTTGAACTCTTAAAATTAAAATATAATTTAATTTGGTTTAGTTTTAGACATAATGTGATTCAGTTTGAAACAAATGCTCACTTATAGTGTAGAAGAATCTAAGTTATAATAACATCTTAAGTGGGTTAATCCAACTTGCCTAAAATTAACCCTACCATAATAATGGTAAAGATCTAGTCCAATAGATTAAAATTAAATAACACTAAAATTGTGCAGTAAGATCACTTTTTCTCACCAACCCTATAACTTGTAGCACAAAAGTAACGGTCAATAATGGCATGAAAGAAAAGTCCTAAAAATCAAAGGCTACCCTTAATTATAATAATATAATTTATTCTTTGTTGTGTCCTACACAACCTCTTCAACTTTCATTAAGGTAGTGACAAGATACAATTCTGTGATGTATGTAATGTGCTATGTCGTCTATCCCTTTCCTGTAAAGAGTCCATGATTGCCCACGTCATCATTACAGGTATCCAATTTAGAATCTCACCGTTTATCTTGACCACGCCATCCTTTTACCATGTACCTTACATACACGTAATAAAAACCCAATTCTTACACGTGCTTTGTTCTTTGCTGACAATAATTCACTGTGCTTCCCTCACATTTGTGCGTTTGCTTCACGTGCTTTATAGCGCGTTTTTATTGGATGTTTCTGGATAAAAATGGTTACAAATGTCAGTCAGTCTTCAAGTTTATCTTAACATACATTTCCTTCAGTTAGAATTTCCAAATGTACACTTTAATTCCCTAATGTTTATCAGTTGCAAAAATCATAAAAACTTTCATTATATTTAACAGGTGATATCTGAAATTTCACAATATTTTGATTTAAATATTAAAATTTTTGGTAGTGTAATCTTAAATTTCTTATACTATTAAATCCCTCAGTCATTTTTTAAATATTATATGTTTTTTTCTTAGTTAGTAATACACACTTTCATTCAAGTTTAATAATAGAATAAGTAAAATTGAATATGTTTATAAATAAACTAAAGGTTGATGTGCTTATTACTATTAGAACTTTAGCAAATTATTCATAAGTTAAATCAACAGGTTAAGTGAACTTTTAAAGAAGAAAGTTCATGCAAAAGGAAAGGCTTATAAGTTTCTAATTAAGTGTTGATGAATATAAATTAGTAAGATATTATCATACTTTAATTGAATTGTTTAAATAAAATAATATTAAATTATATTAAAACTCCACATCTCTTTAGTTAAATGAATTTGAGCTGAGTTTTTAAAGAGATCCCACTGAGTTACTATTTCATCTAAAAATAAAAGAAAAAAACATTGAATTAGTATTCATTTACATCCTTGGTTAAGACTAGAAGGGACTAAACGTACTATTTTGAAAATAAAAGGAATGAAATGGACAGCAAGTATTTCGAAGGTATTGTAGTAATTAGAACTAAACAAAAAAATAATAATAAACAACAGAAAAATAAAAGGGACGTTAGCAGCCACCACTTGTATTAATAAAAAATCACCTAAAAAGAAACATACAAAAATCCAACAACGGTTTTCATACAGCACTCAATCATTTAACAACACACCACCGGAAATCTGAAGTCATCACCACCACCGGTCATAACCAGCTCCGGCCAGCGCAGGAACAACAATCATGGGTGCTATAGAACCTGTAAGAGAATTAAACCATACCCTTTATTTCTTTTATATTCTTCACTATTTTTTTCATATATAATATCATCCTCAAAATGTTTCTTCTTTAGCTGCTGCAACAGCTTCAAGAAATCTATTATGTGTTTTCAGGGACTAGAAAGGGAGAGTGAAGGAGGCCATATTGAAACAGATGAAGAAGACGAAGAAGAAGAAGAAGAGGAGGAAAGAAATGGAAGCAAAGAAGGAGAAGAAGGAGAGAAAGATTTAGAGAGAGGAGAAGCTGAGTTGGGTTATAGAGAAGAAGTTATGGTAGACAACAACAACAACAACAACAACAACATTAGTATTATCAACAACAATGTTAATGTTAATAATAAGAACGTTGATCAACAAAGTAACTTTCATGCCTCAATGTTACAAAGATTAAATCCTTCTAACCCTTTAAGAATTGTTATCAATAATTCAACTAGAAGGGTTGCTTCTCCTACTCCTTCTCAGACTTCTCTGCCTCGCTTTACTCCTACCCCACAAGTAATTTCTTTCTTTCTTGATTATTCAAATTTAGCTTCAGTTTTATCATTTATTATGTTGTTTTTAACATTTTTCTGTTATGAGTTTTGTGAAGTCAAAAATTTTTAGAATCTATTAATTAGCATGTTATACAAAACTGTCTTAAATTCTTAATGGGTTTCTTGAATGTTAGTTATCCCAAAAAAAAAATCGCTCTTTTTTTACCATGTTTTCATTGATATATTGATTTTTTTTTTCTGGGTTTTTTTGCTTGAATGTTAGTTATCCAAAAATGTGTCCTTTTTGCTGAATTTTATTTGTTAATTAATTACTAATTTTTTGCCTTATCTTTGACCAGCCATCAATAGCAACACTTAATTCAAGGAGGTATACAAACAAAATATCTCTGTTCCTGTTTGTTGTTCACATGATTCTGGCCACTGGGTTGGTATGTTTTCTTATATTCAAGGGAGTTCAAGGATTTTTAGTAGCATCAGAAACTTTCAAAAGAAAAGAAATGAGGATTTTGAAGTATTTCCTTCCTCAAGTTGAAGCAGCAGCTCTATTGAGCATTACACTTGCTTGTGCATGGCAAAAGGCTTTTAGAGTATGGCCTAGATTCATGATTCATTTCATATTATGGAGCTCTTTCTTTATGTCATTAGCAGCTGGAATTCTCCTAATCTGCTTTCAAAAGCCTGCAACTGATGCTTGTGGAGTTGGTCTTATTGCTTTTGCGATCGGAAATGGCTTATATGCTTGTTGGGTTAATCAGAGAATTAAGTTCTCCACTAAAATCTTGATCAAGTCTCTTGAACCTGTTCCGAAATTCGGTGATTTGAATGAACCAACTTACTGGATGCTTGGGGCTGGATTTTTGTGGATGTCTCTGTGGATTTTAGCAGTAATTGGAGCGTTGAATTTTCACTTTCCACCTTTGATCATTATTGTATTAGGGTTGAGCTTTGCTTGGATTGCAGAGGTTATGAGGAATGTGGTTAACTTGACTGTTAGTAGGGTAATCTCTCTGTATTATCTCAGAGGAATGCAAGCTAGTACTCGGTTTTGTTTCCAAAGGGCTGTGACTAGAAACCTTGGAAGCGCTTGTCTAGGTTCTCTGTTTGTGCCAACAATTGAAGCATTAAGAATTCTTGCTCGGGGTTTGAATTTACTCGAGGGAGAAGATGAGTTCATGTTTTCTTGTGCTCATTGCTGTCTCGGACTCATGAATACCATCTTCAATTATGGCAATGGCTGGGCCTATGTTCAGGTAGATTAAATCACTGGTGAATCTTGAGACCCAAAGAAAATTCTTACTTGCCTTTTACTTCAATTTATTGAACAGCTTGTCATATAAAAACAGTTGAACTTACCTGGGAGATCCAAATACATAATTAGAAAATGACTTGCTGCATATTGGTCGTTTTCAGTTTGTCAACACTTTCCTGTTTGTCTTCCTTAGAAGTTTTAAACTTGTTGCAACTTCTGCATCAGGATCTTTAGCATGATTTCATTGGGATTTATACTACTCGAGTCATTTTCAAGTGTTCTTGAATTTTCTAGTTTTGTGGGAATTTTAAAAGGTTCTGGATGATTCCAAAACAATGGGAAAAAAAAAATGCTTTTCTTCTTTTTTGGTTCGTTCTACATTCGTTGTCAAATTACATTGTTATCTAAGCATCTCTATTGACCTATAATATTATCTTACTGATTATTGTTGCTTGTTCGAAATAATTAATTAATCAGACATCATTCTTTCTCAACTGTGTATAATTAACTCATTCTGAAATGTATTTTGCTGATTTATCATTTTAACCAATGTTGCAGATAGCTGCTTATGGAAAAGGCTTTGTGCAGGCATCTCAAGACACTTGGGAACTCTTCAAGGGACAACAAATGGAACCCATTGTTGACACGGACATTACTAGCTCCGTTTGTTTCCTCACTGGAGTTTGCAGTGGGTCGATCTGTGTCATTGTTGTGGCTGCCTGGACTCATGTAGTCCATCATCCCTTTACAGCCACGGTCTCCCTCCTGGCATTCTTCATTGGGTACCTCATGGTTGGTAGCCTTATTTTGACTGACATTACATTATATTCTCTATATTTTTTAGATCATGTAGCCAATTATATGTATTTTCTAATCTTTTTGTAAAGAATCTTTATACATCAGCTAGTTGTTTAACTCAGCTTGTTAATACCAGGTCAGGATCGCTATGGCTGTGCCCCATGCCTGTGTAAGCTGCTACTATGTTTGCTATGCCGAAAATCCTGATAACAGATTGTTCGATAACACCATTAGAGATCGTCAAAATTTAATAAAAGCTGGTCGTGATGTGGTTGTTCCGACGCCTAGAGTACCCCCTCGCTTTGCGAACTAGCTTGTGAGCTCCGGGGAAGATTTTTCGTGCCATCCTACAGAAGATAAATTTGGTCAGAGTGTGAAGATACTGTTGAAAATGTACCATTGCTATAGTCACATTCAAGGTGGGGGTCCAATGGCTCGGATTGAAGCCAAAGAAGCTCAAGGTGGTTTATCCTCAGTACTTGAGGTGCTGGTGCTGGTAGTGATAAAAGGACTCATATGAATGTGAAAGTTCAGCTAAGCTATTATTGGATTCTATTGAATTGAGAAGTAATGTTGTGGGGAGCCCCACTATTCTACAAGGATTCCAATCAACAACCCTACTACAATGACAAAAGTGTCTTTTGCTCTTGCCCTTTTGTATCATATTGCATATACTATTAGGATATTCCTTAGTTAAAAAGACTCCATTATTTTATTACTTTTCATCAACCTTTTTGGTAAAAATACCCACCATTATTTAATTTGATTGTAGAATTTAATTTTACCACTTTTATGCAATATTTGTAGCTTGTAAGTATCACTATGAGTTAGTGCATTAATAATGATCACTTTTATTCCTGATCTTAGTTAAGGATTTAAAATATTGGGTTTGGCTTATTTTTTAAAACATTTCTCAGAACAGGATTGGCATTAGGTGTATCTTCATTAAAATATTGCACAAACTTATCACAAAAAATATAAAAATGAACAAAAGTACAAAGAGTTTGCCAATTGGTGGGTTTTGGTTGGATATGCAAAAGTAGCAAAAAGAAACATACAGGTTATGAAAGCGTTGAATAATGTATTAGTGTTCGAATCAATAAGTGACCACTTGGAGTTTTATTGATTATAGTCACTGATTTTAAACCGAACTGGACCAGTTGTTTGACCGGAAATGGTGGTTGATATGGTTTGAAAGGAGTAAAAATATGAAAATTCTGATCGAAAATCTTGATTAAATCGATATTTGATAGGTTTTAACTTTTAACTAGTTTAACCTAAATTTAAACTAGTTAAATTTCTACTAAAATTGTTTAAAAAATTTAAAAAGAAAAGAAAAATAAGAGCATTTACTTAGGTCAGACTAATTGATTGAATAAGTTTGATCGGTTGAACCATGAATCGGTTATTAAAACCAATTAAATTTTTTAAAATAATGATGGCAGTCAAAGGTAGTAAGAATTTTTTCTTTTTGGGGAGAGATAAAGTAATAAAATAAAACCCACTGGATGTGGATGCTGAAAAACGTGACTAGTAAAAGCAACTTGAAATCATGTTATATACCAGGTTAATTTTTATATTATTTACTTTAACTCCCATTTGATGCTATAAAATTATAGCAGAAAAGTCACTTTCAAAAGAAAAAACGTCTCATTATACAAGCCAATAAGAAGGCATAGGGATTAAGGTGAATATGATAGCCACCAAGAATGGCGCTATACATAATACAAGCCATTCAAATTATTGATTATTGAGAATCATAATAACATCACATTAAAAAAGGTTGCAATGTATATTACAAAAGATTCATGTAGTGGGTCTTTGAGTGGATTAGAGGCCAAGACTTTGACTTCTCTTCTCTTACGATTCTCATAATCAATCTTCTATCACAATCTCTTAATTTAGCTTACTTCACCTACAAAACTTAAAATAAACAACATTTTTAAATAATGAAGGCCCTTCTCATATTGAACGTCTCTCTAATATATAAAGACCAAAAATAGGCACTTAATTTTAACCTTACTCCTCTCTATGAACATATATTGTTTATCTTTTGATCAAGATGTATCAATTGATGATCAAGAAATGATGGAATAATTTAGTAATATGTCCAACATTTTACTTATCAAATTATCTGAAATAATGTAAAACTTTCGCAAGATTCAAGCTTAACAAATATTTGAATTCTTTATGTTTTGTGATTAAGATATTTAATTCTTAGAAAATTATTTATAAATAGCGTACAATTTTAGAGAATAAAATATCTTATAATAAATAATTCAAAGAATAAAAATTATAATTGTGTTTTAGTGTTATTAACAAACTAGGCGAATTTCTGAGCTTCGCTCGGATGTTTCTTAATTTTATTTCATTTTTAAAATTTCTTATTATATATATTGATTTTTAAATAAAAACTTATGAAATTAATTGATAATTCTGAAAATTTTAATTTTTACTCGATCCGACCTCACCTTGATTATAAATAAAATATAAATTTTATACATTTGACTATTTTTTAACTTAATTTTATTCAATCTGGTCTTCCCTTGAATGTAAATATATAAATTTAATTATTTTCATCAGTTAATATTTAAATTCAATTGTCAATAAATTAAATTTACATTATAAGAAGTATTAAAGAAAATGTGTTTAGTATGTATTTATAATATTTTATTGTTTTTTATAGAAAAATAATTTTAAAATAATATATTAATTTTTAATCGGTCATATAATTAAATTTTCAATTAAAACATTTGTTAAAATAGCTTACAATTAAAATTTTTATATTAAATATATTTAATGAATATTTTTATATTAAGTATATTTAATGGTATTCTATTAATTATTACACAATTTTTAATAAAGTCATTTAATTAAGTTCATAATAGTTTAATAAACATGAAATTATTTATTTGACACTATTTTCTATGTAATTACATTTATATTAATTAATGATTAATTGTTCAATGTATATAGTCATATTTATTTATCATTTATATTACTTATATATAATGCTTTTTAATTAAAATATGTATATAAATTAGTTTGAATCAATCATAGCAGAAATAAATAAAATAAAATAATTAAAATATAAAAAAATTCACAAAATAAGAAAAATACATTGATGGTTTAAGAAGCATTTGCTTTCACTTTAATATATATAATAGATTTCAATTATTATAATTTTCAAATAAAATAACCTCAAATGTCTGTAGTGTTAAAACTTAAGAATTTATCAGTACTGTGTTCAAATTATGGCAATGGAGAATCAGTTATAAAAGTATAGAGCTTGCTTGGTTTTGGGTAAATTGATTAGGGAAGTTGAACTTTCTAGAAATTTAAAAATATATGATACTTGGTTCATATCTTTTTCAACCTTTTTTCTCTGCAACTTCTTATTAAAACTCGAAAGAAATTGTATTTTCCTAAATAATTTTATAATTAAAAACATTAATATCCTCATATACATTGTAACACCCTTATATATATATATATATATATATATATATATATATATATATATATATATGATGGAGGATTTATATAAATATTATTCAAAAAAATTTTTACAATTTGATCCGGACGAAATCGTAAGAAAAATTTTCTATAAAGATTAAGTTGTAATTTTATAAAATATTTAAAGATTAATATAGTAATTAATCATAAATATCATCATCATCATCATCTTTATTATTATTATTATTATTATTATTATTATTATTATTATTATTATTATTATATAAAAAAAGAAGAGGATGAAGCAGCTTTCGTTTCTTCCTATATATATATATATATATATATATATATATATATATATATATATATATATATATAAATCTCTCAAATATCTAACTTCTATAACTCTAAAATATGGAGTTAGAATCAAATGATTTTGGTATCTATGGATTCCTGATCTCTCAACCTTCATTTTAAGTGGTAAATCACTGAATTTTACTAGGTGAAATTTATAGATATGAGGTAAGAAATTCTAAATAGAATTTCTCATTTTCTGTTAAATCCGTTTATTATTTTATAAAATTGATTATATATATGTAATCTAGAGCTTGAAAGGAGTATGATAGTGTTTTCAGAATTTAATTTTGACACCATTTGTACAAATGACTTAGCGGACCCCACCAGCAGGTCCAACATGTGGGCCCCACGAGTACTATTCATCAACAAAATATGCCGGACTCATTTTTTCGTGCTGATCTTAATGGTGCAATTGAAATCTAAAGATTAGATGCCGGTTTTGGCTAAAGAGTAACAAGATTGGAGGGAATGGAATAAAATCTTTAGCTAGGTGAGGAAATAAGTTGTTTTTTGTGTGTGTGAGGGTACCCCGGTTGTACCCCTAGATTATTGAGTTTTGCATGATAAACGTTGATATGTTGTGTGATATAAATTAATTGGTGAAATTAATTATTATGGTATATTAATTGGGTAATTAATTAATTAAATAAATTTGTGTATAACAAATGAAAAATTACTGTGTGTGCTTTTTTACTATATTTTTGATGGATTAATTTGGCATTAGTAAATGGATAATTTAATTAATTGAATTGTGAAAATTTAATAAATTGTTGAGTGAAAATGATATTATGACTATGAGATGAAGTTGTCGTTTGATTAATTTATTTTGGTAATGTGTTTGATTGTTTAAATGATTGGTTAGAAATTGGTAACGTAAAACATGATATTGAAAATGAATGATTTATGATTGGGCAACAAGAGGTTGTTCCAAATGAAAAGACGTGAAATTGAAAAAGAAATGATCGGGTTACCTTTCCTTTAACCTTTCTTTTAGACAATTTAACTAATTATCAAAATTGATTATGACGTGATGATGATGTGGAATTGGTTGACTTATGAATTTGTGAGTTGGATTGAGAAATTGTGATGTGTTGTGAGTTGAATTGATTGTGATTGTGTTTGAAATGGGCATGGATTGACTCGGGGAAAAAGGGTTGTGTGTTTAGAGTAAGCTAAGCCGGTGGGATAGCTACCTGTCGAGGGATGGTGAGACTGAGCTGGAGGAATAGTCTCGTTGGTGGCCACCTATTTATATTTTTGAATGAATAAGAAAATGATTTTTTGAGGATTTGGCGAGGAAGAGTCATCCGCCCGGTATTGTGATTGAATTTGTGCATTTTTGAAAATTCTTGTGTAAATGGTTGAATTGTCATTATGGTGTGATATTGATTAAATTGAGATTTTATGAATTTGTTGTGATGTTGTTATGCCTCACATATATGTGAAATTTATGAGAAAGGTGGATGTGTGCGATATCTAAAAAAAAATACATATTTTACCTTTCTCGTAAGTGAAAGGTGACTGTGTGCTATATATATATATATATATATTACATTTATCATAAGTGAAAGGAGGCTGTGTGCTATATATAAAAAAAATATATATTACCTTTCTCATAAGTGAAAGGTGGCTATGTGCGAATATATTACATTTCTCATAAGTGGATCATTTATGTGTGGTGTTTGATGATATGATTTGAAAATGTGGTATTGTTGAATTTATTGTGAATTGGTGAGAAGTTGAAAGACTTGAGATGGTAGTGATTTGGATGAGATTTTAATTGACTAAGAAATAAAAATAAAATTATTATAAATTGATTGAAATTAGGAAATGATGGAAAAGTACTTATGATATGAAATTGTTTATTGAGTTGAAAATTTTGGAATTAGTTGAATCTGAATTTATTGTAAATTAATTCTGTGATAATTATAGGATGATATGCTGTGTTGTAAATTTGTTTATGATGTTGAGTGTTTTTATATATATTCAGATAAATTATTATAAACTGGCATATTATGTTAGTAATTGAGGAAGTCTAAGAAAATTACTTCAAATATTAAGTTGATTGTATGTAATTATATATATGCTTACTTTCTCACTGAGCATCACGCTCATTATTTTCCTCAATAATCCAGTATTGCAGAAAAATCAAATAGGAAGGGAAGACTTATTTTGGTAGAGTTCTATGTGGCTAGACTCTAGCGATCTTAGGGGAAAGCATTTTCTTATTATTAATATTACTTAAATTTTATTTAATAAAGACTAAAAATAAGTTAAATATTATTATAATATTTTTATATGAAAGTTTATTATATGATTAAGTAAGTATTTTTAGTGAGAATATATTAAGTATATGTATAAATAGTTTACAAAAGTGAGGCGTTAGATTTTTGTATTAGAGCATAGGATTGATCTGGACTCTAGCACATGGAGCAATAAGATTTTGGGTAGAGATATATACTTAGATTTATTAAGTTAAGAATTGAAAAGTTTATGGTTAAAATGATATCAAATTACTAATAAAGAAAATACCCTGTTGAAACTTGAAATTTCAGAGAATAACTTAAGTTAATAAATGGATTTATTAAAGAAATGAGTTTTAAAATTTCAATATTGTGCCCAGTCTCGTGGTATAGCAGGATGACATATCACTGATAGAGATTCATTGTGATGATACATATGCAGTATAGGGTGAGCATAATGCATTACATTGTTAGGACATGCATTATTTTGCATACATTGCATTTATATAAATATTGAAGGAAGGACATATACATTACAACCCTTGGTAGTGAGGGAAAACATTACACTAGTGCACAATATTGTACAGTTTTAACTAAAGTTAATATCTTAACAATTTATTAAAGATTTTCTTTTCTTTTGTAAGTTGTTTTCTTTAAACAACAATGATTTTAGTCGTTTTAAGACAACTTAAGATTTTCTGGAAGAAAAATGAAGTGGAAAAAGAGTATTATAAACTTTAAAGATAACAAGAAAAATAAAGCTATATGTTTATAAGTAAGATGTGTGGTAGTAATGAATTAAAACAAAAGCTATGGAACTTAAAATAAATGTTTAGATTATATACAGAGAAGTACAAAGAAAAGAACAATCAAAATTGATGTTCCAAATTCATGAAT
>CANYLF011574315.1:0-12181 GCA_948193215.1 Bocquillonia castaneifolia | reverse complement strand
CAATAACAGAAATATAATTCCACACTAAATATTATTTAGTTTTTATTTTTTTATTTCGTAATTTTAGTTAATTCAGTACCACACTTAAATTAACATGCTATTAAATATTTTTAACATGATAACATGCTTGAATGCTCCACTCGCCCACTGCAAATGCCTATTGATGAAGATGTTGATGCAGAACAGTCACCAAAACAAACATCAATTATTCTACCAAGCCAGAAAAATAAATTCAAATAAATGAGCTTGCTACTCAATAAGTAAATAACTAATTCAACTATTAACACATATTTATTCCAAGTTCTTAACAATTAAATAATCTAGTGTATTTTATACATATCATGACTTTCCACTTATTAAATAATTTGCTACTATATTTACTTTTAGCATATTAAATTATACATCAACCTTAACAACATATTCACTTATAACATATTGTAATATTAATTATAATAAATTAAAAATATTAATAAATATGATTTTGTCTCAATCTCTTCCTATCCCTTTTTTTTAATTTATTATTCATATATATAAACACACACATTTTTTTTATAATTTCTCAATTCCATCCATTTCACAAGTCTCACAATTCAAAGGCATACCATAATCAACTAATCAAGCAACAATCATCAATATCACATAAATGATCCACTTATATGAAATGTGACTTATCCTCACAGTTGCCTCACCATTTCCTTTTTAAATCCCACATTTCATTTCATTTATTATGGTGGCCACCTAGTGGAACTATCCACTCGGCTCAGTCCTACTATCTCACAATCATCAGGGGTAGCTATCCGGCCGGCTCAGCTTTCCCCTATCACTTATTTTCTTTCAGTCAAGCTATCTACCCGGCTCAGCTTCACTATCACACGTAATTCACACAAAGTCACCTTTCAAATAAGCATCTCATTCATATGAGACACAACACAATCACAAATTCACATCACAGCTCACATCTTCAAAATTCAACACTATCTCAATTTCACATCAAAATATTCAAATAATATTAACACAATTTATACATAATAAAATATATTCATATATTTAAGCTACTTATATCATTCACTAGTAATTCCATAATAATTAAATTTAACTAAATGAAATTAACATAAATAAATATGCACAAATAGCTAGAATTAGCTATTTACTTATTTAAGCACACTTAAATCTTTATACTTGTAAATGTCCTTTTCTCATTAATTGTATTCTCCTTGCCTTTTGTAGGACCTAAATATATTTAATATATATTTAGTTTATAATCAAAACCAAGACATAATTATAATTATATATATATATATATTTATTTATATTATTGTTAGATGAAAAATAATAACGGTAACTATTTCATTAACTAAGCAAAATACACAACTGATTTTTAAATTATTACTAAAAATTATAGAGATATGCTATAAATCTCATATCCTCCATATTTGTACTCCTATCCGTAAAGAATCCGTAGCAACAAAAATCACCTTAATATCATTTATATAAAGCAAGTTATGATATTTTTAGTATTACTACTCAAACTACTCGAATTAACAGAGTAGTAAAAAGTTTAATTAAAAACGACCAACCATATGAATGAATTTTCTTATGAAATTTTACAGAGTGTTAAAGAACATCTTAAGGTTTCCGTGGCCATAAAGATCACCTCAATCAGAGTTCTGTAGCTCTAGATATTAAATTTTTACTGAAGGGTTCGGGTGCAGAATTTCAGCAGCATGACAGCTTATTTATCACTAAAATCTACTTCAAAATTTCAAGCTTTTTCATGGAATAAAAATTATTTTCTTCTTAATTATACTTTAATTATATGTTTACAGCACATATATAATTTTTCTCAATTTTTTAACTCTAATAACAATTAAATAAAAATTAATTGAAAGAACTTACCGAATTAAGCTTTAATCCTTTGTTTGATCTTGATTTTGTTTTGATTACTAAAAATTTTATTTTTCACACTCTCTCAATCTTCTCTAGCCCCTCCTCTATTTCTGAGATCTCTTATTTATTTTTGTTTGTTTTATTTTATTTTATTATCATTTATCTTTAATTATCTTAATTTAATTAGTTGTTTTAAGATTTCATCTTTATTTAACTAATTAAATTAATTCCACCAAAGATAATATTTTTTTGACTAAAATCAATCTGATGAGTCACTCTTTTATTTTATTCTATTCTATTTTGTTTTATTTATTATCATTTATCTTTAATTGTTTTAATTTAATTGGTTGTTTAAAGATTTCATCTTTTTTAACCAATTAAATTAATTCTACCAAAGATGATGTTTTTGACTAAAATAAATCTGATGTATAGATTTTAAAATTCCCTTAATACCCTTATTTACTCGTGTAAAATGACTTAAATATCCTTTATCAATATAAAATGTCATTTATGTATAAATATGTAGTATATAATTATTTTCTTTTTGACATGTTTAAAATTTATTTTTACACCCATGCAAATGTATGCATATTACCATGCTCATGCATGCAACTCATACTAAATGAATGTTATTTTTAGAAAATATAAAATGGGTGCTACATGGAAGCCCCTAGAAATTGGGTTAGGGTTCACAAAAATGGGTTTTGGGGGTGTTTTAAAAGGGTTGCCTCGTTAGCTCACATGAGCCGTGTGCTTAGGGGCGCATAGGCCATGTGGTCGGGCTGAGAAGCTCCAAAAGACTAAAGGCCATGTTTGGCATGATGGAATTTGACAATCCATGTATTTTTCACAATCCATGTATTGTGTAGATTCAATGGATTTAACAAAATCCCACTTATTAGGTGGGATTTTGACAAACCTTTAAAATGAGAGTTTTAACGCACATTCTATGGATTTTAATCAAATCCATCAGTAAAAAGAAATTATACCAAACGATGGAATTGACAAAATCTGTCAACAATCCATGAATTTTACAAAAACCCTAATCTGAATTCCCTCATACCAAACATTGCCAAAATTCGAGGCTTGCAAGTCGCTCATACGGCATGTGTGCCTCCCCACGCACAGCCTGTGTGGTCCTCCCAAGAGTTTGTTGCTACGCTCTAGCAGATAAGTCGACTTGTCAAGGGCATATCTCCTTTGTCTAAGCTCCGAATTGAGAAATTATTAAGTCTAAATTAGAGTTTAGGAAGTTTACTTCAATTTTCCTTGCATAATCTTGGACTAATTCTGTCATATTCTTGCCTAAAATGCCCTTGACTTTTAAGTGCTAAGGTTGAGGCAGCTTTCGGAGCACTTCTCTGAATGTGGCTTGTATCTCCTTCGCCCTAGCACCGATTGAACTGATTCTTGTTACAAATTAAAGTGAACTCAAGGTGCTAGTGATCTGGAGCTTTTCACTTTAGAACTCCTCTAACATTGCCCGTTCCGATCCTTCGAAGTCGGCTGATCAGTAAGCCCACGAACTATCTTTTCTAAGCCCAAAACTCCAAACTTTGCCATGATCCCCAAACTCTCAAGACTTGATACCTATATAGAATTCACATTAAACCAAGCATAAATCACTCATGAAAACTCTATAATCATAAAGCAAATAGATTTATGCTTGTATGTTGCAAAAAGAGGGAAAATGCATGAATTATGCTCCAATTCTAAGTTGAATTCCCCTAAACCTCACATCTTTAAGCCCTATATATCATGTGTGTTTCACACACATAATAGCAACAAGCCATTTTCAGTAAAACTAGGCGACAGTAAGTCACCTTTGATAAATCAGAAACCGAATTGGCTGCAAGCCATTTTCAACAATTCCAGGAGACGGCAAGTCCCTTCCAACAATTTCAGGAACCCTATTAACACTTAATTTTTGGATGTAGGAATGTGGAAGCGGCTTTCAGTGATGATCATTCATGTTCTAAATAGCACGAATTAAATTGACAATCGCTTTTTAGAGATTGCATAGCCACAATCAAATTGTTTTCTAAGCTTTTAGAGCATGTTTTCACCCAAAACCTCTGTTTTGAGCATAATAGTGCATTTTTCAGACGGTTTTCATCGTAACTTTCTCTACAAGTAACAGAATGACTTGAAATTTTGATGGTTGATAGTTTAGGCCATTCTGCACGTTTCCTCTTGTATAAGTTTTTGCAAAAATCTGACGTTTGGAGGCCCAAAAGAGCCTAACGCCACTCTTTAGAGTGGAATTGGGCCCAACGCCACTCTTCCAAGTGGAGTTGGGCTCAACACCACTCCTAGGATTGGCATTGGGCTCAACGCCACAAGGAAGATTGGCATTGGGCCCCCAATGCCAGTGGCATGATTTTCAGCATAAAAAGCCCGATTTTAATCTATTTCGACCTAGAATGGCCCGCACGAGCCGTACATGCATCCCAAGGCCCTGCAAGACTATTTTTGACCAAAATATCCCTTGGTTTGGACTTAAGTCATAGCTTTTAACAAGGAAAGTGATGGTAGTAACCCTAGCTTAAGTTTTAAGCTAGTATGCATATAAATAGTCGTCTAAAACTAGGTTTTTGGAGGAGGACATCAGCTCATATGAATTTTAGGGTTTAGTTTTCTATACTAAATCTTTGAATTCATTTG
The DNA here is from genome assembly GCA_948193215.1 of Bocquillonia castaneifolia. Lineage (NCBI taxonomy): Eukaryota > Viridiplantae > Streptophyta > Magnoliopsida > Malpighiales > Euphorbiaceae > Bocquillonia > Bocquillonia castaneifolia. The sequence goes on along the minus strand of CANYLF011574315.1, from coordinate 7,630 downwards.
ATAGCTACAAAAACTTCATCTTTTTCAATTGTAGGCACAAAAACTCTTTGAAGTTTGCATCTTTTTGCATCAAAAGGTGGTTTTGAAGCATTCCAATTCATTCAAGCAACATTCTAGCGGTTGTAATTCATTAGAAAGCAACCCAAAAAGTCACTCAATCTATATCTGAGGGTACTTAAGCACTTCCAATTCAATTCCTTGTAAGGTAAGTGTTCTAATCATTATTTTTCTTGAGGTTTTCATGATTGTTCATGTGTTTTTATGATTTGCATGATGTTTTAATTCATGTTTCTTTGCTGTAATTTTCTGTTAACATGATTAAAAGATGTTTATGCATGTTTCTTTGGTTTAAATGTCATTAAATGCCATGTACATGAATTATAAATGTTAAAAGTCATTTTCTTTGCATGTTTTGATGTGCTTCATTCCAAATCTGGATTATATCATGTCATGAACATGTTTTTCATGCATAAAAATTATTACTTTTCTTGCTTCAATGCATAAAAATCATTTCTTTTGTGTTAGAATGTATAAAATTGTGTGTTTTTGAGTTTTGATGCATAAAGATTGTGTTTTTTTGTATTTTAATGTGCAAAGTTGTTATCGTTGCATATTTTAATGCATAAAATTTGTTTCTTTGCATATTAACATGTAAAATCATATTGTTTTATTATTTTATGTGTAAAGTTTGCATCTTTTGCATGTTTTACCTATAAAGTTTATGCCTTTTACATGTTTTGCATGTAAAGCTTGAATCTTTTTGCGTTTTTATGCATGTCATGATTAGATCTAGGATGTTTTGCCATGATTCATGCATTATAACATGTTTCAGTAAATGTTTTATGCATAAGTGTTCCTGTAGGTCAGTTTTCCAGGCTTGGTAAACCCGAAATTGTGTTTTTCATCAAATCTCATATGCTGCTTGTGTTCTGGCCACCAATGCCTATAGGTAAGTGGCGTTGGGCCCAAACGCCACTCCTACAAGTGGCATTGGTCCCTGTTTTCTTCCCCTTATGGCGTTGGGCCTAAATCAGTAGCGTACGGGCTCGTTTGTGAATGTATAGTAGCTTTCACGTGGAATGCAGCGACGAGGTAAGCTTCTGCAACTTCCTTGGTAATTGTTTAGATATTTTATTACATGAAATTGGTTATTAATGCTTATTTGGTAATTATTTTAGGTCTAAAATGGTAGAAACCCTAGGTTGTGTTGCTGTGTTGATGTGTTATGTGTTTATTCTCACTTATGCATGCAAATTAACCCTAATAATGGTTGGTAATTGTTAAAATTAACTCTTGTTTGCTATTAGAAACTCACCATTGCATTTATATATGTAAAATGTAGGCTATAATATGTTATATATGCTTTTATTGCTTTGTTAGAAGGAATGAAGGTTGGTATAATACTAGGAGTATTAGGTAAAGAATCACGCTTTGGAATTGATAAGTCCGATCCTTGAATCTCTGGGGTCAATGCACCTTTCGTATTCTTAAGAGGAATCTAGGTATACACCTTATAAGACATTCCCGATGCCGGTTCGGGTGGCGACTACCACTTCAGCCGAGTAGCTGAACACACAGTGCCGTAGTTGTTAGTCATGGCTTAGGCTTTGAGGCAAAACCTCATTGTCTACAAATCCAGATGACAATAAGCCATCTTCAGTAAGAACAGGCGACAGCAAGTCACCTTCGATAAATCAGAATTCTAAACGGCAGCAAGCCATCTTTAGAAAGTTTTAGGTGACACCAAGTCTCCTCCAACAATTTCAAAAATTCAGACAGCAGCGAGCCATCTTCAAAAAGTTTCAGACGGCAGCGAGCCTCCTCCAACAATTTCAAAAATTCAAACGGTGGTGAGCCATCTTTAGAAAGTTTCAAGTGATGGCGAGCCTCCTTCAACAATTTCAAAAATTCAAAACAGCAGCGAGCCATCTCTAGTAATTCTAGTCGACAGTGAGCCATCTTCAGAAAGTACTCAGGTGACAGTAAGTCACCTTCAACAAATTCAGAAAATATCCAGGTGACAGCGAGTCACCTACAATCCTAGAAAAATTCTAAAAAGCAACAAGCCATCTTCAGTAAAACTAGGCAATAGCAAGTCACCTTTAATGAATCAAAAATCCAACTGACAGTATGCCATCTTCAATAAGCAAGTGACAGCAAGTCCCTTCCAACAATTTTAGGAACCCAGATGGCAATGAGCCATCTTCAGTAAAACTAGGCGACAGCAAGTCATCTTCGATAAATCAGAAATCCGACCAACAGTGAGCCATCTTCAGCAATTGTAGGTGACAGCAAGACTCCTCAAAAAATTCTAGAGATAACTCAGTCGACTGTAAGTCACCCTTAGCAGATTTTAGAAGCTTGAAGCAAACATAATTCTCACAAAGCAACTACAGATATGCTTAGCAGAACACTACTAGGTCCATCCTAGTATCTTCGGGTCCATCCCAACACCACTAGGTCCATCTTAGTATCTTCGGGTCCATCCCAACACCACTAGGTCCATCCTAGACTTTCCTACGAGAAGCCTCGATGTTTTCTAGGATACTAGAGTCCTAGAACCTTTGTCTAAATTGACTGATAGCGTCCTAGACCTTCAGGGCAAAGCCCTGACATATTCTAGGATACCAGAGTCCTAGAACCTTTGTCTAGACCTTCAGGGCAAAGCCTCGACATATTCTACGATACTAAAGTCCTAGAACCTTTGTCTAGACTGGCCAATAACGTCCTAGACCTTCAGAGCAAAGCCAAATATATTCTAGGATACTAGAGTCCTAGAACCTTTCTCTAGACTGACCGATAGCATCCTAAACTTTCAGGTTGAAGTCCCAACATATTCTAGGATACCAGAGTCCTAGAACTTTTATTTAAATTGACCGATAGCATCCTAGTCCTTGAGGGCAAAGCCCTGGCATATTTTAGGATACCAAAATCCTAAAAACTTAGTCTAGACTAACCAATACTGAGCGAAGCCCCGACATATTCTAGGATACCAGAGTCCTAGAAACTTCATTTAGACTGACTGATAGCATCTTAGACCTTCCCGGGTGAAGCCCCGAAGTATTCTAGGAAACTAGAGTCCTAGAAACTTTGTCTAGACTGACCGACAGTGTCCTAGACCTTCTCGAACTGTCGTGACATCTTTCTAGAATGAACACGTTCTAGAATCTTCATCCAGACTGACTAAAATGCCCTGGAATTTATCTGGAGGTGAGCTACCTCCCACACTTTAACTATGAATTGCTGTAACTTCAGGACCGCCCCCTTTTGTATCCACGAATGAACTTGTCTGCTTTGTCAATCATTTATCAATTGGCATTGCTAAACTCTGACAAAGCGGGGGCAACTATAGACACCCAATTTTTGGATATAGGAAACCTAGGAGAGCTATAACTCCCTCGAACACACATTTAACAAAATCTAAAGGGTAAAAATCTCTCAAAAAAGAAGACGAAGGACCTACCGGTTCATTGGCAATAAACTGACTGGTTTATTGACGGTGATCCGATCGGTTCAATAAGATTGAACCGGCCAAACAATTAAAGGACCAAAGCCTGCATATAATGGCCCTTGAGGCCTAAAGAGAAGATTTAGTCGAATCTTCATCAAGGAACCGACCGAATCACTGATGAGATTCGACCGGTTCTGTGCCCTAGGAAGTAGACCATCATGAATATTCACTGCAATGATTGATTGGACAACCTGAGGAGTAGGGTTATATGCTCCTACCCCTTTGAATTATAAAACCTAGGCATCAATACCTCAACAAGGGGGATTCATGTTTAACAACTAAGAAACCACAACAAAAATAGGAAGAAAACCTTAAGCCAGAGGAACAAGAGAAAAGAGGGAGAAAGCTTCATCGCCTCTAATTCTCTATAACTCATCAAAAGCTCAAAGCAACGGTATAAGTCCTTCCCTAAGGAGTCTTATAGCATCACACAATCATCCATACATCCTCATAGTAAGGGTTTGGTTGTATAGTTTCATTATTTCTCTATTATATTAGCTACTGTAACTTTGTATATTTATCTCTGACTAACACAACTTTATCTTCTAATCATATATGTAACCTCTTGGTGATGAGAGGATGCTGCTAGAGTGAGTTGAAAGAAGTCTAGAGTCCTACAACCTAAAATACAGATCAAAGCTCACTTTGAATCCAAAATTCTGAAGATCTATTGAAAGCTCCTTCTTTTAGTGTATTTAAGGTCTTTGTAGGTTCTTCAGGATTACACCTTCCTTTTGTAGACACCTAATTTTTGGATGCGGGTATGTGGAAGTAGTTCGGCAGCCCAATGAAGAATACAGTCTAGATTGGACCACTCTGTTACCCAATTTCTCTTAGGAATGAGTAGATAGGTTGAAAAATGATTTTCAAATGATTAACGAAGTTTTCAAAATTATCTGAGGCCATTTAAAGGTTCTACCAACTCTTTGATGGACCGATCGAACCTTTAATGATTGAGGTTAGGCCAACATTCAAACCAGGCCCATTTTAATATAGTGATGAACTGGCTGGTTCATTGATGATTTGACCAGTTGATCATTGATGGTTTGACCGAGTTATTACATTTGACATGACAAGTTTTGAAATAGAATGCATGAATTAGTAGGCCATTATAGCCTACACCGACCTACACCATACTGCAACTTGTGCATGTTGCTAAGAAAGATTCTCTTTACCCCTATAAATACCAAACTTTTTAACATAAATGGGGGGGAGGAGGAAGAAGAGAATGAAGAGAGACAATATAGAGAGCAGAGAGGAAATGTAGTAGAGAGCACTCATAAACACAAGTTTTCTTTGCTTTGAACCAGAAGTAATTTTCAAATGGTTTTTCTTTGGGTTTCTGAAAGAGGGAACTATGTCACTCTGAAAGCTCATTTTTACCCGAAACCGGTAACACTCAGTAACTCTGAGGGCAACCTACCATCCACGAAGCATTCATACATTAGAATAAGAATATTTCATATTCTGTTATTTCATCTTTTAAACTACTATAACTTTCCATATTTTATAAACTAACTCTGTTTGGTCTTTTGACTATATGCGTGAAATTCTAATGATGAAACAATGTTGATGTGATGAACGGATTAGACTTTGGTGGTTTGTAGCCCGAGTTATGAATCAAAATGTTATTTTGATTCAATAACTTTGGTTACCTAAAGGATCTATTTTCTTAGTTGTTTAGGGCTTTAGACCATCCCATTAGGTCTTTATCTTTTATTATTACCTCATATTCAAATAATTTGTAATAAAACAGGTCAAGATAGAAGATTTTAGAATCAAACCATCAGTTATAGAGACATCCTAGCCATTAATGGTTCGACCGAACCATTGAGATCATTCGATCGAGTGGTTGAAGATGTACCCAACCAAACATTTGCAAGGGAAATGGGCTGGGCCTAGATGAAGGTTTGACCGAACCTTTACCAATGGTTTGGCCGAACCATAATGATGACAAGAAGAAAGAGCATGATAATTTCATAATGGATCGACTATTTAAAGCTTTAAAGTCGACTGATTGGCCCTCTCCAGAGCTAACCAGTCGATCAGTAAGGTTTTCTAGCCCTATTTATCTTCCTGTTAAACACTTAGAATAAATGCTTAATTAACTAATTGGACATTTACTAATTAACAGGGCCGGTAAATAGTAGAATAAAATTTGTAGAAAATCATTTCTCATTTCCTTTCTATAATGGTGTATGTATATTCCTGCCATTCATTATTCCGGGTAATATATAAATAATTAATGTGCAAATATTGACATTTTTATAAATTAAAATATATTAGAAACTAACTGTGGATGTTTCACATGTAAATAAATAAAGAAATAATCCACTCGGTAACTATTATTAAAATATATAGAAACCCACCAAAAATAGCAAACTGCACTCAATCAATTAGGGCTAATCCAATTAGTCCAAATACAGAGAAATAAAATCGAATAGAAATAATTTAGGGATGATCATTCATCCTTACCAGTGACATATTATTTTTTGGGTGATTTATCGCTTAAAAATTGTTTGTCCATTGTAGGAGAATAATGACCCTATTAATTAACTAAATGGGAATTTGCCTAGTATGGAAGACTTATTCTTAACCCAGAATCATCTGGAGTGATGAACGATAGGAATTCCAAAGGAAGCAACCTATTTTATTCCTCATTCAGTGTCCGATGCTATTCGCGTGGCTACTCCACGTTTTTCTTAAAAGCTAAAAATCCCAATTTAGTGAGTCAGCTCGCCATTGCCATTGGACACAACCAGCGGGCAGGCCCGTCTATCCATACCTTTGTATATATTTTATTTGAAAAATATGTAATAAACAGGGCAAGATAGGATTCCAAAGTCCCGGTCCCCTCTTTACAAATCTGTCTGATTTATCATCAACCATCCGACTGAATCATTGATCAACCAATCGGTTGATTAAATTCCTGACCGATTGATCAATCTTGGTACCAGACTTTCAAACTTTAAAGCACCTCTAGGCCTGGCCAAATTGATGGTTCGACCGAATCTTTAGTGATGTTTAGTCGGATCACCGCTCATGGGGCATGCAACAGAGAGGGGACCAAGCTTGTTGAGTAACCGAAGCTTCAAGGTCAACTGATTAACTATCTCCAGGGTTAATCGGTCGATGGGTAAGATTTTCTAACCCTATTTACTTTCCTGCTAATCACATAAAATAATATGTCAAGCTAATCAATCAAACTTTTAATGAATAAAACTCGGTAAGTAATACAATAAAACTCGTAGAAAATCATTTATCCTTTCCTTTCTTTAAGGGTGTATGTATATTCCTGCCATCTTATTCTGGGTAATAAATAAATGACTAATGTGTAAACATTAATATCATCAATAATATAAAAAAAATGTATTAGAAACCGACTGTGGAAGTTTCGCGTGTAAATAAATAAGGAAATAACCCACTCAGCTAACATCATTAAAATAAGTAGCAACCTACCAAATACAGCAAACAACACTTAATCAATCAGGGCTAATTTTATCAGACTAAATGAGGAGAAATAAAGAACTAATTAGAAACAATATTAGGGATGATCATTTATCCTACCAGTGCCATATTGTTTTCTGGGTGATTTATCGCTTTACTATTGTTCATCCTCTATAGGAAATAATGAACTTTTTAATTAATTAAATGGGAATTTGCCCTGTATGGAAGACTCATTCCGAACCCAGAATCATCTGAAGTGATGAAGAATGGGAATTCTAAAGGAATCTACGTGTTATATTCGTCACTCAGGGTCCCAATGCAATTCGAGTGGCGACTCCACATGTTTTCCAAAATCTAAAATTTCAACTTAGTTAGTCAGCTCATCATTGCCATTAGACACCAACCGAGGGCGCAAACCCTGCCGTCCATACCATTTTGTGATCAATTGTTGACTAAAAATTACCGACCACATTGTGACCAATTAGTGACCAAAAATTATCGACAAAATTCATGACTAAATTGGTCGATAATCGGTCAGCAATTTAACGACCAATTGTTGACCAATTACTAACCATTTTTGGTCATCTGGTTCGGTCAACAAACAGTCATAATTTGGTCGGTAATTATATATATATATATATATATATATATATATATATATATATATATATA
>CANYLF011573703.1:0-12843 GCA_948193215.1 Bocquillonia castaneifolia | reverse complement strand
TCCATTGTTTTCTATTTGTGGTTAGTGGAACCCCAAAGAGTGTCTTTGGGAGAAGTGGACGTAGGTCAAGTTGGGACCGAACCACTATAAATTCTTGTTCATTCTTCAAAGCAATTTTTTATTTTCTATTCCGCACCAATTCCGGGGCGGCCGGCCCCGCCCGGCGGCCGGGGGGGGGGGGCGGGGGGGTTGGCGGAGGGAAGTGAGACTTCTGAAGAGGAGATTGAGATTGATTTAGCCCAGTTAATGGTTGAAGCTCAACAACTGACTGGTGGTTCATCTGTCAAAATGAATGTGTTAGATAAACTGAGAAAATAGAAAGTTGAGTTTGAGAAAAAAAGGAGAGCTGAGGAAAATAAAAGAAAAGAGAGGAAGAAAGAAAAAGAAGAGAAGAAGAGAGAGTAAGACTAGAAGAAGAAAGAAAAAAAAAAGAAGAGGAACCAGAAGAAGAAAGAAAGAAAAAAAAAGAAGAGGAGAGAAAGAAAAGAGGATGAAGAATTAGAAAAACAGAGAGAAAGAAAAAGAAGAAAGAAAAAGACAAGAAACAAAGAAAAGAAGAGAAGAGAAGAAGAAGAAAGCTGAAACTGAGCAGAAGCTGAAGCAAGTGGTAGGCAGCTACAAATCTAAGCTGAGGGAAAACAAGCTAGAAAAGTCATCAAAGAAAATTAGCATTGAGTTTTCTGATGAATATAATGAAGAAGAAGTTGGCCTGACTTTTGTGCAATCTGTTGAAAATATCAAAAATGAAAGAGTCACTTTTCTCCTTGATGGCATTGTGTACTCTAAAAAGGAGATTGATGCAATAATGGCAAGAGTCCTACTAGGAGAGAAGAAGATAAAAGTGTCTGCCAAAAACAATGCTGAAGCTTTACAAGGAGAGTTTGATAAAGTAAAGGAGAAGCTGAAACTAGAGCTGGACCTGATCAAGTCTAATGTCACCTATAGACTTGAGCAAGCTGTGAACCAGCTGGTGGAGATTGGCCAATAAGAAGTGGACAAGATAAAGCAAAAGATGAGTCTCTTAATGCTCAAAGAGACTCAATAGACTGAAGCAGGATCACAGAGTCATACAAACTCACAGGCAGAAAAGCAAATAGGGACAGAAAAGGCTGCTGAAGAGATCATAGCTGAAACTGTTACAGCTGTGAATGAAGAGATTCAAATGGATGAATCTGAAGCACCTACTACTGCAATTAATCCAACTGAAGTGCCTGAAGTTGATATAGCAAAGTCTTAAGTAATAAAAGCAGCAGAGATTGAAGAACTCACAATAAAAATGTTTGAAAACATAACCACAGAGACTGGAGTTCCTGAGTCAGAAGCTCCTAAAACTGAAGTACCAGAGACTAAGACCCCTTCTGAAACTGCCAGAAATGCTACTCAAGCAATCACATCAGAAGTTCAGGAAACAGAGGAGTCTGAATTAGAGGAAGTAGAGGAAGGAGATAGCAGTGACTCATCAAGCCATTCAAATAACCACCCTGCTGATTCCCAAACCGAGACCTCTGAATCTCCATCTCCTTAGTCTCAACTGATACTATTTCAAATTTCTGAACAGATTTATTTTTTGTTATTTGGTTTACTGTTTTTGGGACATATATATTTTTAGTTGCTGCAGGTACCACATCCATATATTCCCTATCACCCTTCTTGATGCTGACAAAAAAGGGGGAGTATATGAGACTATTAATTCTAATTCTCTGGTCTGGTTTATATGTTTGATGATTTTTTTTTAATCTCTTGAAATATTTTTTCTAGAATCACCTGAATTTATTTGGTCTGTAGCATGTTTGTTCATTATCGTTTGCTTTTGTTTCTGCCTTTTCTGCTGCAGGTCTTCAGTGAAGTCTTAAAGTTCATATATTTTCTGTGTTTTGAGTGTTATGCAAGTTTTATTTTTAAATATCTAAAGCATAGACTCAGGGGGAGCAGCATGCTAAATTCATGAATGATTCTCTAAAAAGACTCTGCACTTTTTTCTTCAAAACTCACTCATGCACCTCATTCTTTATATTCTGCCTTAATGAATGTGTTTTGATTTGAGAAGTTTACTTATGTCAAGTTTTGTCATCATAAAAAATGGGGGAGATTGTTGGCTAAAGGATAGCAATCCTTAAATTTTTGATGCTGAACAACTTAGACATAGAACCAAGTTTTTGAAACTGGTGTTTGAGTCTATAAGACAGTGGGAGCAAAACACGAGAGAAAGAATCAAGTGTCAGTCTCATAGTCTAAAGGATCCAGGATGCAGAATGAAAGTTCAGACTGATGGAGCAAAGTGATCAGACTGGAGTTTGAAGCTTATAGAATCTGGATGAAAAACTAAGTCTCAATCTAACAAGACTATGAGCATAGAATTTGGTTGTAATCTGTTATCTTCTTTTAGGATATTTGTAGGAATGATTGAGAGAATGCATTGCAGCATTTCATGAGTCGTTTTCTATGCATAGTCTAAAAGCAGTCAACACATAGAGCCAAAACAGTTATTTTTGGCTGCTAGGAAAAAGACAAAATTTGTTATGCATGTTTCCTTGTTTTATGGAGAATTTTATTCCTCCATTTTTTGCTACATTCTCCTTGTTGTCACCTAGTACATAGCTGTCACTTTCTAGAAGGGGTCAATAAGGTATTTCTCACCAACTAGGGCAACAAATCTAGAAGCATCTTTATGCATTATAAATACACACTTTCTACATTTCATTCAAGTAGAGAAAAATAAAGCATTGTGCAAAATTTGAAAAGAAACAGAATAGTGTGGCATATTTGAGTATGAATCATTTCATTATCTTCTATTAATCAAACCAATAGAGCTTGTAATCTGAGAATGGAGAGATCTTAAGAATATTTTTATTTTTTCTTTGATAGGTTAGCAAGTCCCTGTTAATGCTTGTATAGTTTTCAGAAGCTATTGAAAATCCGTGTGAAGTAGGCTATAATGAAAGGTTTTCTCTGATCCTGCAAAAGAAAATAGTGAAATTGTGAAATCCTAAGGTTGCTGATCTTAGATAATGGATGTAGTCTTACGACAAACCACTATAAATCTCTGAGTCTCAACTTTTCTCCTTATCTCTCTTGATTAGTTTCAATCTGTTCTTTCAGTTTCAATCTTAAAAATTTAGTAATGTTTTTAAACTCTCTCAGATTCAATTAAATGATTTTCAATCTATAGATATACTTTAAAATTAAGATTTAGCTTGTTAAAAGTTTTTATTAAAGCGTTTAGTTTCAAATATTGTTTTAGTTTCAAATCAAATAGATTTAAAATTTCAAAAAGACTCCATTCACCCCCCTCTTGAGACTAAACTTGGGACTAACACCTATTTTCACATCTTCATTTACTAATACCACAACTAAATGGTTTGGAATGACTAACATATCCTAGTAAATCATGTTGATAAATTTTGAGATATTAATTCTTTCCTATTCTTTTTTTAAAGGTATTGTTGTATTTCTTTCCTTTTCTATAACTTATCATCTCTCATATTAATTAATTATTAATTATTCCACTATCAAATTCCTTTGGCTGTGAATTTAATACTCATAAGACATGCAATTCAGATTTTTTTTTACCTGCAACCATATTTTAATATATTAATATCGAATGGAACCTTTAGATAGTAATAAAAGATATATACATACTCATAAAAAAACATAAATATACATTTGTTGAAATCATATATAGGTCTTGAAATATTTGCCGACTAGAACACAGTCAATCGGTTTTAATATTAAAACAAAACTTCTTTAGTTTATTTACATAGGATAGAATTTGAGCTATATATTCTGAGATTAATTAATCAAATAGATTTTTTTTAGGAGAATTAATTAAACTGCTTTGCTTAACAAATTCATACATATTTTTTATATAACTATAGAAGCAGGAAACAAAGCCATTAAAGAATTGTTCTCTTACACCAATTCTTGCGCCAAATGATGAGAATTCTATTACTATTACAATGCCTAGGAATAAATTGAAAAGAATAAAGAGAAAACTGTAACAGAACTTACAACTCTTAAACTTAAATCAAAAACAAGAAGGAAAGTTAAATTGGATTTTTTTTTTTCAGAAATTCAATTTTCTCCATATCTATAGAAAAGGTGACTTGGTTAGATTTTTTTTCCATGTTAATGGAGATAATTATATATATACCAAAAAAAGGCAAGTATATTTTAGTCATTGTATATTAATGGTTGTGGCCTTACTAAATAACGACATGGAAATAGATTTTCCCTTTATAAAAATGAGTTAATTTATTTAATGAATAAATGTGTCATTAGGTGAATCATGTTCACCACGTCAAGTGTACTTGACAAGTGACACAACGTGTATAATAATTGGTTGAAATATCCAACATGTGAGAAAAGTGAATTTAATGCAATTGAATATTTCAACCAACTGTTGAAACATTGTGATGTGTCAATGTTTGAATGGAAAGTTCATAATCATTGAATACGGTTCATCTAATAATTTTTTATCAATTATAAAAAAAAATAGCTTAGAGTCCTCGCATTACGTGGAAAAATTTTGCTTAAATTATTAAAAATATATTATATCAAATTAATAACAATAGCAATATGTATACTAATGACCTGTATAGGTAGTAACACGGTGATAAAAACGCATATTTTGCATGTTCGAGATCAAGATTTAAGCCTCGGGTGATACTTCTTCTTTCCATTTGGACATCCAGGATATGCATGGATAACTATGTGAGCTTAGGTTTGTCAGGAGATGGATTGTTGCAGGGTGGTCCATCTCCCATGTAGGGATGACAACGGGTTGGATATATGTCCACTATGCAATATCTGAATCCGTATCCGTTTAACTATACAACTATCCGAATCCATCCCAAATCCGAATAAATATACCCGTACATATCCAATTCCGTGTTGGATATCCGATTAATAAAAAATATTAAATTTTAATTGAAATTATTTTTATTTTTCCTTTAAATAAAAATGTAAATAGGTATCCATTATCCATTTAAATATCCAGATATCAGATACTGGATGCGGATATCCTATATCCAAATCCTAAAATAGAATCAGATTCGAATAATGGATCTCCAGAGGTGAAATCCCAATCCGGTTCGGATAGTAAAATTAAAATCCGTATCTGTCCCAAATCCGATAAAATCTATCCGAGAGCGGATTGTAGTAGATATCCGGAAAAATCTATCCCATTGCCATCCCTACACCACGGGGTTTATTTCAGTGGTCGGACTCCGCCCCAAAGGAGTAATTGGGCTCCACTCTTAAAGGGATGATGGGCTTCGCCGAAGATTTCGTCGATATAAAAAAAATAAAATAAGTATAGTAATGTGTACAAATTAAGAACAAAAAATTATTCATAGATTAAAATTAATAAAGGTAACTATATGTTTTAATAAACTAAAAATTTATTTAAAATTTATGTTGATAATTACTCATAAAAATAAGGGAAAAGGTGCAAAACCACCCCTAAAGTTTAGTCAAAATAGCATATATGCCCTTAAAGTTTTTTTTGGCTCAAATATGACCTTAATGTTTAACTTAAGGTCCAAATACGACCCCTAACTCTTCAAAATTTTGAATTTTAATCTTTAGTCATTTATTTTAGTCCCTAAAATTTTAATTTATGTTCAATTAAGTTGAATATAAACACTTTATTGATATTTTACCAATAAAAATAATGTAAAATATTTTTTTTCGTATTCTAAAGAGTTAATATAAATAAAATCAATATAAAGTATACACATTTTTATTTTTTTTATTTTTAACAGAACATTTTTTTTCAAATACCTAAAACTCAATCATTATATAATTATATTAATCACAACCAATTTAACATGCATACAATTATATTCTATTTTATTAATTTTTAAATAATATATTTAATTATTTTCTATCTTTCTAGACTTGAAAATATTTCATATATAATTGATTTTTTTTTTGAGAGGGTTATATTAGTATTGTTTTTTTTTTTTGTATTTAAAAATCTTATATAAATTTTTTTAACAAACTTATAGCCTTTAAATTTTTTTCCATATCGATAAGTATGTCAATTAAAAATTAATAAAATAAAATATAAATATTATATTACTTTTATTAATATGAATATGAAGAGAGGTTGGAAAAAAAAAAGATAAAGTATTAGCAAATAATAAAATAAAAATATTTATATTACTTGTATTTATATTAACTCTTTAAAAAAATAACTACAATTATTTTACATTATTTTTGTTGATAAAATACTAATAAAATATTTTTCATTTTTAAATTCGACTCAATTGAACATATATTAAAAGTTTAGGGATTAAAAGAGATGATTTAAGATTAAAATTGAGGATTTTGAAGAATTGAGGGTTATATTTGAATCCAGGGATAAACATTAAGGTCATATATGAGACAAAAAAAATACTTTAAGGGCATATGCGCTCTTTTAGGTAAACATTAGGGGTGTTTTTGCAGCTTTTCCCTAAAAATTAATTATATTTTTATTAAACAAAGTTCATACTATAAGTTTATATGTATATAATTATTTAAAATAATAATTTTTTAAGTTAAAAAAATTAATATCAATTTAAAATAATCTATAAATTTAGAGACTTGTATTATTCATTAAATCTAAAATTTTCATACACATACTATTAGTTGATTTTAATTGATTATTTATATGAACTAATTATATGTATTAACAACTTGTATTGAATAAAATGCATGAGAATTTTAGAAATTAGATGTATTAACTTCTCATTAGTGAGCATAAAATATTAGATAACCACTCATAAAAATGACTATATTTTCAATAAATAATGTTCATCATTATAATATACTATACGTTTATATATTTATCATTATGTAAAAATAATTTTTTAAAGTTAAAATAAAATTTTTAATATAAACTTAAAATAATCTATAATATATATATATATATATATATATATATATATATATATATATATTAGAGACTTATATTATTCATAAATTCATGTAGATGCTATTATTTGATTTTAATTTATTATTTATATCAAATAATTATATGTATTAGCCACTTGTAATTAATGAGTGAAACCTATTAATGAAAGGTATATATAATAAATATAAAATAAAATAAAATAGTAATAGCCAAACATTGCCACATAAGCAAATTGACCTCTCAAAATTGTCAATTGAATTGTTAGGAGTCTACTTTCACACACACACACATATATATATATAAGTTTTTAATATTTTTTTATAAATATATGGTTATTTTATTTAAAATAAAGTATACGACACACATTTTTATAAATGTTTGAAATAAAGATACTATTACTGAGTCTATGGATCATTTGCTTCTCAATTCTCACGTAATTTGGAAGCTGTGGACAGGTCTTTTACGAAGGCTTGCTGTTTTTTGAGTGATGCCAGCATCAATCGGTAATTTTATTGGAGCTCTGGCATTTGCTCGTTCCTTCAAGGAAATACAGATTTTTTTGGTGTTTAATAGGTCATTCACTTCTTTGGGAAATTTAGAATACTCGCAACGTTAGGATTTTTTTTTTTCTAATACTAATCTTGTTTTAGATGATGTTCTAGCTAATTGTATTTATAGATGTGTTTTTTTTTTAAATATTTTAATTCAGATTTTAAATGTGTTATTCTTTTCAATTAATTATTTAAATCCGGATTTTGCATATTCAGGTCAAGATGTTTATAGGATGTTGTCTTGTATGTTATGTCCATAAGGATGTTCTTGTAAACTCTTCTCGATACCGTAACCTTGAGTGTATGAAATTACTTTGAGTTTTGAGTTTTTTCACCAGCCTTGAGCGTATGAAATTACTTTAAGTTTTGAATTTTTTCACCAGTGATTTTTTAATACTCTTTCCGTCTCATATTTCTTCAATGGTTTCTTAATACTCTATCTGTCCTATGTTTCTTGCTTGATTTGACCATTTCTCAAAGATTAAGAAAAACAATTAATATCTTATATTTTTTTTCATTTTTACCCTCTATTTAAAACTAGTTGTGTACCCGCATGATGCACGGATTTATTTTAAATTTACTTTATACAATATTATTTATAAAGATAATATTAGTCATTGAATTCATTATTCTCATGTATCTTTCAATTTTTGCCCGACTTTCCTTTGAATATATCATTGTGACTGCCTATACAAAGAGAAAAAAAAAATCAATTATATTCATATCAAAATAAAACTTGAGAAATGATTAATACCCCTACCATGATAAAAATTAGCATGTTAAAAATAAATTAGCATATGAAAAAATAAAACATAATAGGTCTGACTTTTTTTTCTATCAATCATTTTTAACGTGATTTTGAACGATAGTTTTTAAAAGTGCAGAATTGTAATACATGATAACCACAAAAACAAAACAAAAAATCAAACAGAAGTAAGAATTAAAAAAAAAAAAGTAGTGTGCACAAGCTATAATATTAATTAACATGCTTACGAAAAATTAACATATTAAAATAAAGCTTACAAAAAATAAAATATTAATAACAGAAATTACCATTGTATATGGCAAGTCCTCCAGTTGAAAAGCATGCTCTTTTAATCTAATTCCTAATGTAGCCAAATACATGTCCTTCACTCCTTTCACTTCCAAGCCTTCACTAACTATGGAAAAATAATAATAAAAAAAAAGAGACAAAAGCTTTGATAATCACAATATTTATCAATTTTTACTGTATACACATAAAATTCCTTTTTATGCATTTAAATGAAAATCCAAAACCAAAAAAAGTCAGAATACATATAAAGCATTCATTCACAGGAAAGTGAACAGTAGCAAAACCAATTTAACTTTAAGGAGTGTATCTAAAATGGGAAAAAAAAAATTAAAATAGTACAAATTAAGTAGAACAATTTTTTCCTGCAGCCAAAGTCCTGCTACTATTTACGTGGTCGCTTTTGGTGATGCCGCGTTAGTGGAAAATACTTAGAAACTTTTAGAGTAATATAACAATTAAAGTCCTTGTATTTCATGAAAGATGTATTATAATCTCTGGTTCATTTTTTATAAAATTTTATTAACATAAAATTAAAAGTCAATTTTTATTTTTATTTTTTAAAGCAGAAAGTGATCAATAAAAATTCTAAACTTTATTTTTCTTAAGACAAAAATATCTATAATATTTTTCAATAGGATAAAAATTTAAATTATTTAATTAGTTATTTTATGTAAAACTTTTTCTAAAGTGATTATTATTTCATTTTATTTTTTATTGATAAATTCTAACCATATTTTATTATGCAGAAAAGGTCAAGATGATTGCCAATATTAAGATATAAATGTTAATAATTATTAGGAATCCAATTAAATTTTATAATCTTATGTTTAGTTCAAAAAAATCAAAACCCAAATTAAAATAAAAATTTTAAGTTGATTTAAATTTTTCTAGATGTCCTTATATGTTTACATATATGTATGTATTAACTCATCTATAATTTTTTCTTTAAAAAAACATGAACAATGATTAATAAATTAATGATTGATATGTAACTTTATTAAGTAATGGGATTAAAATGTAACTTTCATTCAAAATTTAAAACTTTAACACTCTCGCAGCAACACTTATAAGATTGCGACGTTAGTGGCAGCAGGCCCTTCCTGCAATTTATGTTGTAGGGAAAAATAAGTTCCAGGAAGGGCATGCTGCCACTAACGTGGCATTCTTATAAGTGTTGCTGCGTGAGTGTTAAAGTTTTAAATTTTGAATGAAATTTACATTTTAATCCCGTTACTTAATAAAGTTACGTATCAATCATTAATTTATAATTTTTATTTTCATAAAAAGATAACAAATGAATTAATTTATTTTCTGAAAAAATAATACTCGATGATTTAATTAAAAACATAAACTTATTAGTCATTGTTCATGTTTTTTTTAAAGAAAAAAAATTATTGATGAGGCATTGTTCATGTTTTTTTTAGGCAAAAAATTATCGATGAGGGAATACATACATATATGTAAACATATAAGGACATCTAGAAAAATTTAAATCAATTTAAAAATTTTATTTTAATTTGGGTTTTGATTTTTGGACCTAAACATAAGATTATAAAATTTAATTGGACTCCTAATAATTATTAAAATTTATATCTTAATATTGGTAATCATCTTGACCTTTTCTACATAATAAAATATGGTTCGAATTTATCGATCAAAAATAAAATGAAAGAATAATCACTTTAGAAAAAGTTTTACATAAAAAAATTAATTAAATAATTTAAATTTTTATCCTATTGAAAAATATTATAGATATTTTCGTCTTAAGAAAAATAAAATTTTAGAGTTTTTATTGATCACTTTCTTCTTTAAAAATAAAAATAAAATTTGATTTATAATTTTATTAATAAAATTTTATAAAAAAATGAACCAGATATTATAATACATATTTCAACAAATACAAGGACTTTTATTGTTATATTACTCTCAAAGTTTTTAAGTATTTGCGACTAACGCGGCATCACCAAAAGCAGCCACGTCAATAGTAGCAGGACTTTGCTGCAACCCAAGCTGCAGGAAAAAATTGTTCAATTAAGTTGGCGTTTGATTTATGGAATGGAATAGAATAACTATTCCATGAAACTAGAAATTGCAATTCTTTACACATTGTAAAGAATTGGTATTCCATAAAATTATAGAATTACATATTATGGGATGAACTAAATACAAAAATATCAATTTTATACGAAATAACTATTTTATTTTTTATGTAATTACTCTCTCTATTAAAGTCTTACTTGCTGATTACATTCAACAAAATATGCATGTTAGAAATGTGTGTAGTCTTGGTACTCTTGCCTGCTAGAAAGAAAAATTAAAGTTATAGGCGTTAGTAAAATATATTTGATTGAGGAAAATAAAAATAACAAAAAAAACGAAGTGATAAATAAAAAATAAAAGCATAATAACATGAGTTAAACCACCACCATCATGCATATGTGTTGGTGATGGTGCTGCTACAACTACTACTGTGAGGCTGTAGGCCTTAATTACATGAATTAAGCTAACAAAAACTCAAAGTATATATTGATAGCGCCACACCAATAATTAAATTGGTAATAAATCTCTAAGTACCATAGCTTGTTAGGAGATAATAATATTACCTATTGTTTTAGTGACGTAAGTCTTTTTTTAAAAAAAAATTGTATAATATTTCTGTAGAGTGATGGAACTAAAATAATTTCACCTTTGATTTTAAAAATAGTGAAAGAAGACTTATCAATACTCCAAAGAACCAAGTGATCATACTATAATACATAAAAAGATAAAGAAAATAAAGATCTATAGAATTAAATACATAAAATAAAATAGAAAAAAAATCATACATGTAACTTACATTAGCCAAGTTATGCCCATTTTAGAGAGTTTTTAGCATGCGACAAAAGCAATACATAGGCAACGAATAGAAAGGAAGTATATATAGACGTTAATATGAGAAAATCACAAAACATGGAGATATGCAAAAACTACATGAAATGCATGTGGCAACCAAGAAGGGGTGAATTGATGCGGAAATAAAAAATTAAAAACTTTAAAGAAGATAGGTGGAGAAGAAGAAAAGAGAACATAAGAGATTTATAGTGGTTCAGACAAAAAATGTCCTACATCCACTTCCCAATACATAATTGAATATTCCACTAATCTTCAATAAGATTACAATAAAAGTTTTCACAAGCTAACTCACAACTTAGTGTTTGCAAGGCTCACACCAAACCTTTACAAGAGTTTTTCTAAGGCTCACTCAAAACCTAACTCAAGTGTTTTTATGGCTAACACTCACAACCCAAAACCTAAGTGTTTTCAAGGTACACACTTAAACATTTCCTTGTGTTTTAGCACATCTCACACAATACAAAAACAAAGTGAAGATTATAAGAAAAAGAATGAAGGTTTTTGCTCACAATTACAACATAAACTCTCAAATAACTTATGAAAATTGTTATTATTTCTTTAAGCTCTTGTGTATATTTTGATGTCTCAAATACCTTCTTTTATAGGCAGAAAATCTGAAGTGGCCGTTCATAATCAACCAAGAAATTCAAACATGATTGGTGAGGCTCCATTCTTCAAGGTTGTCAGCTTGCTTGACAAATGTAACATGTCTCCTTCAAAATTCAATATCTCCAGCTATATTCATTGAAAAATTGTGATTCCTTTTTTGTTAAAAACTAGACATCCATACCTTTTCAAAAATATATGGCTCGTTTTCTGGAGATTTGTAGATTTTTTGCAATAATTCAAACAATGGACGCCTAAAGCATGTGACTTGCAGCTGGAGTAGTCTGTATTCAAACAAGAATATCTCTTTGTAGAAAATTAAAAATGCTTCACCGTTTTTTGCATTGAAAAGTAGACTTCCAGATCTACAACCCCACCAAAAAATCATATTAGAATGATTTTTCTACAAATTTTGGCACAATGTTGAAGACAACCTATGTGTTCAGTCCATTGTCTGACAGTATAACCATAAATCATTCAAAAATTCATATCTTTAATTTTTTTTAACTCCAAAAATTTAAAGTTTTTCTGAACACTAGACATATTGGGATTTCAATCCATATATAATTTATAATATGATTATTGCCCAATTAGTGCAGTTAATTCATTTAATTCAACCCATCCAAAATTGACTCTGCACATTTAGTTTTCCATAAGCCTAAACTTCCAATATACCATGTCCAATGTGCATAAATTATAGGTTTAATTAGCCCATGATATATTTTATCTTTTTACTCCAAACACTCACCAATTAACCCAAGTGTTTTATTGAGGTTTACACTTGAACCTATCCACCTAAAACTAAACACCATTATCCCAAGTGTTTTAATAAGGTTTACACT